>NW_004624869.1:3391417-3476437 GCF_000247695.1 Heterocephalus glaber
GGTCTAAAAGAGCAGGGGAATTGGGAGGGGTAGGGGAAGGGAAAAAAGGGAAAGGAAAAAATATGAGAAGAGGAAAAAAATGGAAACAAGGTCTTTGCAAATAGGGAAGGGTGGAGGGGGTGAAGGGAGGGCAAGGGAAGGGGAACCAAGAGACTCATGTAATGGTACAAGTTCCCAATGATGAATGTAACTGTATTTTATACTTAAAAAAATGTACCAATAAAGTTAATGGGGGAAAAAAAAGTGCTTTCCTGTGGTTCTCGACACATTTTCCATAGCATATAATACATATAACACTCAAAATGCGAGGTGATCCACAGTGATGTCAGAGGTATGGCTTCTAGTCCACAGCAGGCCATTAGTAGCAACATTTTGGGGGAGTCAAATATACGCAGACTTCTACTGTAGTGGGAGAAGAGTAGACCCCTAAGCCCGGAGCTCCCCCAGTGCCATTTCTGTGGGCCTCAGTGCCATCACACCCCAGGAGAGCTGCAGCTGGGCAGTGACCCAGTCACCTTACTGCAGCCATGAGCAGGAAACAGAGATTGAGAAGCAACCAGGCATCCATCCTCAGTGCTGCAGAAACCAAGCCTGTCATCAGGGGTGGGGGTACAGGGACCGGTGGCCAGGCAGCCTCACATAGGTGGCACCTGCTAATGTGGATGGGAAGGTCACAGCACAGAGGTTTGGGGAGCAGTAAAATAGCTCATGTGGTCTCATCAATGGGAATGACACCAAGGAAGGTGGATGCCATGGAAGGAAGAACAGGAGTGGTGGCAGCAGACATTCCAGGCCCTGAAGGAGTTCTGGGTAGAGGAAGCTACCACACAGCTGCTCTCCAAGGCTGCAGGGTCCTCCACACCATCACCAGGACAACTAGCAGGAGAGAGAGGAGAAAGACCAAGAGACCGCACAGCACACCTTAGGGAGTAGCAATGATGGCCAGCCTACAGCAGGTGATGTCCCTTCCTAGCTCCATCCAGAGCCCCCTGGGTGACTACCATAGCATGCTTCCTCCTGGCCAGGGAAAAGTAATGGAGGGTGCCAACAAGCAGGACACAGGAAAACAAGATGAGTCTGGGGTTAGAGACCATGATTCCACAGGACCTCCCTCGCACAGTCCAGAGAGGATGCAGTAAAGGGAACAAGGAAAACTGAGGTGATGAGACTCAAGGTCAGCAGCCCCCTCAACAAAGGGACCCCTGCAGCTTCAATCACTGCTGCAGATGCCCGGAAACCCTGAACCACAAGAAGGCAGAAAGGTGAAGGCAGCCTGTGCACCAGCTGACCAGCAGTCTGCTCCCAAGGCATCCAGACATTCAACAAGGAGAAATGAACATGAAATCCCTGTGATAAGGAACAAACAGAAGATTGGAGCTAAAGCCTTTAAAAGCTTGCTTTTTTTTTTTTTGCCTGTTGACTGGATAGCTGGAACTATCTGCATGAGGTTTTTACTATATTTACCCGAAGATGTCTCTTTTTGGTCATGACAAATGTGTTATTTTTTAAAGACTGTTTTTTCTCAATATGGTTTAAAGTTTTTAAATTGTTTCATATCTGATCAAGGTAAGATTTTAAGAACTTCATTTTTAACTTGTAATAATAGTTTAAAGCTTTATTTTTCAAAAAGGTCAACTGCAAGCAAATGTTAATAAAGGTATTAAATAGTTTTTTTCTAAGTGATACTATATGTGGATTTCTGATAGTAATGAAATCAGTAACCAGAACCCCAGTATTATTCCAGGGTCAGTGTGAATAAAGGTGAAAAAAATAGCTACTTCATGCTTTACATTTCATTGTTCGAAAAATAATCTTTAACATTTGAGAAAGTCTCCAAGGAAGATCTGGAACTTTGAGTTGAGAAATGATTTACAAAAGATTAGAACACTAATTGATCAGATTTTCCCAGGGGTTTGGAAGCAGTTAAACCTTTGTGAGGCTCAGCTTCCTGGACAACACTCATTAGAGAGCAGCTAAGAGACTCATGGTCTGAGAGGCTGAGAGCAGCCTAGCCAAATGTTTCTTCCATCCATTCCTAAACTCTTAGGATTTTAAGAGTTTCTGTTTAAGCTTTAATAGACGTCTTAGTTACTTTTCTCATTGCTGGGACAAAATATCCGACACCCACAAGTTAAGGGAGAAAAGGTTTATTTATAGTTTGTAGAGGTTTCAGTCCATAGTCAGCTGATTCTAAGGCAGGGAGGCATGGCAGAGGTGCACTGCAGGTGAGAAACAGTTCATGGCAAAGCAGGCAGAAAGCAGCAAGCAGCTTTTCCCTTTTATCCCATCCAGGCTACCAGCCTTTTGGGTGGTGCAACCCAGAACTATACTAATTCCAATCAGTGGACTTAGTGTCACATACCCTTAATCCCAGTATCACACATCCATGATCCATTCAGCTCTGAAAAGACCTACCTATGAGCACATGAGGCTTTGGGGGGACATCTAGATACAAACCATAACAGAAGCTGTCAAACTTCCTTTGCATAAAATAACCTTTTGCCAAACTCTGACTTTTTAACACTGAAGATTATTTTTTCCAGAAAAATTGAGACTGTAAAAGTATAAGGAATACTCTGTGTGTCCAGCAGGTGGGGACTGGTTCCATTATGGTGTGTCCAGAATGTCAAGGACTGTGACTACACTGTGGTCTGCATGAGGCACAAATTTCAATGCCTACATGGACCAGGTAGGCAACAGAAATGAGTACAGTGGGGGGCGTGTGTGGGGAGATGAGAGCAACGGGGATTTAAGGGGTCAACGCATCAACTAACAAAGGTAGCAACTATGTGATTCCATTCAGTTGCTGGCCTTGTGAAAATGCAGACGTTGTCCTACCAGACCTTCTTATTTTTAAAAACTTTTTATTTGGAAATAATTACAAATTTACAAAATGTTAAGAAAATAAGACATGGTGAAAAAAACACCTATACTTTTTACCCACATTCTTTTATTACTCATATTAGAATCCATTTGAATTCCTGCCCTAACACACAATTTTTTCTCAACTACTGGAGGTTTTTTATATACATGGTGGCTCTTCTAAATACTCTGCTATGTTTTTCCTATGATCAGGAACTTCCCTGCCTTTAGCTGGAACAACAGAGTGGGATGACAAAAGAAGAGCATGCCAATGTCCTCTCTTCCTGGCCACCATGGGACTCATCCATCAGCCACTACCCACAGAGCCAATGATACCAAGAGGTGGAAAACCATCACCCTGGACATCTGTCAGTCTTTAGTAAAAGCAATGCCTCCAATACATGTATATTTACTTTTGGGGGGTACTGAGGATCGAACTCAGGACCTTGCACTTGTGAGGCAGGCATGGTGCCACTGAGCTAAATCCGTGGCCTTCATGTATTTTTACTCTTAAGCAGGATATACATACTAATCTACCACTACATTACATACCTTCTAAACATAAAAAGGATAGAAAAAATTAAATATAAAGTGCAAAGTTTTCTCCCTGTACTCAAGGAGCGGCCTGGACCCTCCAGGGTATGTGCTTCCCCACCTTGGGGGCCACTGCCCTAAACTGGAGTGGGGGTAGCAATCCAAAGCTGGACCCTGCTCCCTGGACAGTGTCTCCTTAATTCCTAACTTCACTCTATCATGATACACCATTTCATTGCCTTCATAACTCTTATACCCACGTGAAGTCATCTTGCGAGTCTATGTGTTTACTTATTTAATACTTTTCTCCCCCTTCTAGAATACTTGCTTCTTGAGAGCAAGGCCCTTGTCCGTCTATTCATTCCTCATTCTCAGCACTTAGGACAGGGACCAGCACATAGTAGGTATTCGTCACTTATTAATGAGCGGACCTGAACTTATTCCCTGAGACTGAACAGCTGCTCTGGGCTCCTATCCCAGCCCACTCCCCCGCTTAGTCCTCCATTCTTCCAGCACACAGCAAGGCAGGTGCCCTGATCCCTGCAGGAAGCCAACAATACACAGGCCTACTTCTCAGCAGAGTGTCTCAGCTTTAAAGACCTTCCATACAGACTGAAGGCTGAGGACAATCTTATTCTTCGTGTAAAACACGGGCCTGAAATCTCAAATTTCAAACTCAAAAAATATATAATTATAATAGCTCTACAGGTATTTCATTTCTCAAAGGGGATCATTTATTTGTAAGCAAACTGTACTTTCAACACAAAAGCTATCATTCTCACCCCTTCCTGACAAGCTATTCTGGGAGATTCTAACTAAGGAGGGCAGCACATCCAATACCTGATGGTTCTCCACACATCGAAGCCATCCAAGGGCTTGGTGCCATGAGTGTCGCCCCCCGCCAGCTTCACAAGCGTCGGCAGCCAGTCGGAGATGTGGATGAGCTCTCGGTTCTTCACACCCTTCTGCTTCAGCAAGGGGCTTGCGACAAAGCCCACTCCTCGGACACCTCCTTCCCACAGGGTCCATTTTCTTCCTCGAAGGGGCCAGTTGTTGCCTCCAGCCAGGGTCTGCCCTCCATTGTCTGAAACACAATTGGGCCAAGGCATCAGCATGTGAATACTGTCAGAATCAAAGTGGAGCCAGCTATGTCAAGCCTTGACTGACAAGAGTAATAAAGCTGAAGTTACAAAGAGGATCTCATGCCTATATCCCCAGTGATAAGTACTATCACTGATAAGACTGCCAGTACCACAACCTTGTAAACAGGCCACCACGACCTATACAAAAATACTGCAGGGATGCCTGACCAACCATGTGTGGGTGCCACTCTTGTTACTGATCCCTGTAAGACAAGGATTATTGCTTCAAAACTAGTTAAGTAATTCTCCTCAGTTTTCCTTTAAAAATGTCCCCTTGCCTCAACTCTGTGGAGATGCTCAGTTTGCTATGACACATGTATTCCCATTGCAATAATCTAATACTCTCAAATTCACTTATTATCTTTAGAGAATCTGTTTGTTGTTTAGGTAGAAAAGGACAGTATCAACCCTTAATTTAATGACAGAAGGGTTCCACATACACTCTTACTAAATGGTGCTTGAAGAATAACATGAGAACATCTACCCTCTCCCACTGGACACTGCCTGTCACTGCACCCACAGAACCAGGGTCCAACACAGGATGCGGGTGATGCAGGACCTCTAACTCCACCACTGGTGGGGCCACTGAATGAGTCCCTGCCAGGTACCTGTGCCAAGAAATCGCCTAGGTTTCATGTGCACATGGAAGAATCCATGCAAGCTGTGGCTGCTGCAACTGTGGAAAGAAAACTTGGAGTGAGTTTCACCTAAGAACTTAGAGTTCCTGAGTCAGGACAGCAGACCTTTTAATATTTTTTGAAAATTTTTCCAGCATTTAAACTGGTGACTGAATTAACTTTGCACTCCTGGTGATCTGAGCTCTTTCTTAAGTGTAAAAGTTAAAGACTTCTCCAGGGATTTATAAATATCTCTGTAAACACAGATTCATACATAAATTCTTCCCTTCTTGACAAGATGGCAAGGTAAAGCTCCATGAAGAACAATGGCAGGGAAGAAAGAGAAAGTTTCTCTTTCAAGACCACATAGAGGATGGGGACACTAGTGAAGCTGGGGCAGGAGCTAGGAGAGTGATTAAAGTCGAGTATTTTACTGAGAGTCTGATGTTGGGTTGGAACTGTAGAAAATAAGCCGTTGTTCTTATACACTGAGTGTGTAGAATTACATCACCTTCAAAAGCACCCACACACTTAGGTGACTTTAGAGACACATTCTAAATAACACTTATTTGTGTGTATATTAAACTTTTAAAAAAATCACCACAGTTGTCCAAATGAGCACATGAGGTAGTCCAACACACCTGCACTACAGAATGTCACACCATGGTCCCCTCTAATCCCTGCGGCATGTATTCCAAGACTCCAGTGGATACCTGAACCTTGAGTAGTATTAAATTCCATATATACTATGTTCTTTCCTCTACATCTACACCTATGGTAAAGTTAAATGATAAGTTAGGCACAGTAAGACATTAACAACACAACGGGACACTTATATTACAACCAGTTGTGTGGAGCTGGCACAGTGCTAAGTGCTTATGGTCACAGCCACTCTAGAGGCAGAGGAGGAAAACTTGAACCCAAGGAGTTCAAGACCATCTTAAGCATAGCAACCTCCCCCCTAAAAAAAAGAAAAGAGAAAAAAAGATTACACAAATGTGTCTTTCTCTCGAAATATCTTACTGTAATGGATGCTGGCCAAAAAGATGATTCACATCTTGGGCAGGACTAAGCAGGATGGCACAAGATACCATCGCCCTATGCAATTTGAATCTTATAAATTGTTTATTTTGGGAATTTTCCCTTTAATGTTTTTGGACCATGGTTGACTGCAGGTAACTGAAACCATGCAAAGTGAAACTGCAGCTATGGAGGGTCTCTGCATAGAATGCAGTGGTGGGCGTGGGAGGAAAGAGAAGTGACGATTCTGAGCACCATCTGCACACTGGCCACCACTTGGACTTCACCTGCTCTCTCACAGGGCCTGGGGTCCAAAAGAGCTGGAATCGAAACCCAACAAAACCACTCACTGTGTGGCCAGGGCCAATATGCTGCTTCAGCTTCCTCCTCTTTAATGTGGAGATTATAAGTCTAGTCCATATATTACGGTGAGAATAAAATGACATCCTTTGTAATCATTTTTGGCAGGGCACCTGTGTAACCTATGTGCTCAGGGACAGTGACTGTTGTTTCTAACGTTTACAGTAACGCAAATAGTCTAGTCCTATGACCATTTTGTAGTTAAAGAAAATGAGGTTTGAGAAATCCAAGCAGCTAAGTAGATTCCCACCAGGTCTTGTGACTTCCCAGACCTCGTCTCTGCAGGGCCAAGCCCCAGGTCCCTAGTGCAGAGTGGGCTTACACATGGGGCCACACAGCCCTCCTTCCCCATGAACACCACAGCCTTGGCTGGCCCCAGCCATGAATACTCTTCCTATTGTGGTGAGTGGGAAAGAAAATCAAGGCTGTGTTGCCAAGGAGGCTCTAATCAAGCCCCTAACACATGGCGTCTCAGTTCCTGTGTGCCTCGTGAAGCGGTATGGTGAAGGGTTACTGAATGAGATGAAGGTCATGCTTCTTTTTGTTTGTTTTTTGAGACAGGGTCTCCCCATGTAGTTCAGACCAGCCTTGAACTCACTACGTAGCACAGGTCTCAAACTTGCAGCAATCCTCCTGTCTCAGCCTCCCAAGTGCTGGGATTACAGGTGTGCCCTACCACATGCAGCTAGAAGTTGTGGCTCTTCAGTATGGGCTGGGTGGTGATCAAGCTCAGCATTCAGTGTCACACACTCCTGAGAGCCTTCCTCAGGTGTTGCTGCATGTTTTCTTCACTCACTAGGTCTATGAAATACACACTCCATTTCACATTCAATACTCCTCAGAGTCTTAGGTGCCCAAAAATAACACATCAGAACAACCCACTGAGCATGACACTAGGTCCAGCGGACCCATCCCTTACTTTTTTACTGTAAATTTGTACTTTAGCGTAATAGTAGCCAGCTGTGCATCTCAGTATCTTTCCCTGAGGGATACAGGAAGCAATCTGTGTTTACCCACTTGGTATGATGAACGGCAAGGTGTGTGCACATGTGTAAAATTGGCAGAATGGGATTTTTATCCATACACATTATGCTCCGTCTAACTGGTTTTGCATATCTTTACCTGAGCAACACAGTGGGTCCAACAGACCCACATCACTCTAAGATTTGTTTAAAAAACAAGTTTTCTTTTGATTTTTCTGGTAGAAGTAACCAATTTAGTACAATGGCACATGAAAAAACAGATTTGCAAGTTTTGGAAGAGATCAAAATTGAATCATCAGGTTAGTCATGCATGGATAAGGAAGATGATTCTTTATGGTAAAATACATGTTTTCATAACAGAAGAGTGGTGTGGGTGGATGATGATGATGATGATGATGATGATGATGATGATGACAACTTTGACATTAGCCATGTGAGCCAAAGTTCCTGTGACAGTGAAATGGAGCAAGAATCAACTGATATAGACACAGGAAATGCAGACCTCCTTGATTCAAATCATGAAGAAAACAGCTATGTGAGTACATATTTGACTAGTAGAAATGTTGCAAAATGGTCATGCAACCAGATGGAACGATCCAATGTTAGAACTAGGTCCAAAAATATAGTGAGGGTCTTGGCAGGTGTGAAACATATTGGACAGAATGCCAGCACTACCATTCAATGTTAGAAATTATAACAGACAAAATGCTACAAGATGTGTGAAATACACAAAGGTTGAAATGCATGTAAAATGTTCTTTATACATCAATAGTCATTAAAAAATGTATTTATTATGACACTTCACCAGCTGAACAGAAGGCATTTATAGGACTGCTGTACTTAGTAAGGATTTCTCATGGTAATTGGAGGAATGTAAAAGACTTATGGAAAAGCAAAGGGTCAAAATATGACATAAAAATTTATGCCCTTGTAGATGCAAAAAATTACTATGCTTTAAATTTAGACATTTATCCTGGAACCATCAGGTCCTTATTTGTATAATAATAAATCAAACGATGTTGTGAACAGACTTGTTGTTCCCATCTCCCAAACTAATTAGAATGTAACATTCAACAATTGGTTTACCAGTTTCCAATTGATGTTACATTAGCTAATAGAGCACAAGTTGACCAGCACAGGAACTTACTTGGGAACAAAGCAGAAATTCCAAAGGAAATGCTGCAATTTCAAAATAGAAAATTGTATAGTACAATCTTTGGATTTCAGAAAGATTTACATTGGCCTCGTATATGACAAAGAAAAACAAACTGGTACTGCTGATGTTAACACTGCACCATGATGGAAATATTGATAGGAAAACCTCAACAAAATGGAAGCCTGAGATGGAAATTTTACAACAAAACCAAAGGCAGAGTAGATGTTAGTGATGAGTTATGCAGCAACTATGGTGTCACTCGAAACACACAGCATTGGCCAATGGCTGTGTTCTACTCAATCCTAAACATGTGTAGCATAGTTTGACAGTTTATAAAGAAAATAACAAGTACAAAATATGGAGAAATTTTCTTAGAGGATTGGGACTGGAATTCATAAAGACCATTTATAGCAGAGGAAAAACAAAATGGTTCTGCCCAAGAAACTATGCAAAAATATTGTGGAGCACACTGGTGAGCTGACAGGTGAACAGGCAGGTGCAGCATCACAAAGAACTACTACAACAGGAAAACCAACAAGAAAGAACAGGAAAACAAAACACACATGCTATCAGTGTAAGCGATACTTGTGCATGAAACATGCAGTTGTCATGTGTGATAACTGCCGTGAGTGTGACAGCTGAAGCAAAGATTATTTCTGGGGTAGACTTTTGTTTGTGTTTACACTGTAGTTCACATAGGCTTTTATTTCTGATGTTATCTCTTAGGTTTTGTAAGCAAGTAAACAGGTGATATGAAAATGTTGATGCCTATTCTAAGCACTTATTACACATTTGATATTTTATTTTATTGATTTATTTCCCTGCTAAGTACATGTTGTACAATACAGTAAGAAGCTCCTGACAAAACAGAAAGAGAAAACAGGTAACAAGAATGGCCTGCCACTCAGGAAAGGAAAGCTAAGCACATATGCTATCAGTGTAAGCAAGACGTGTGCATAGAACATGCCGTTGTCATGCTGAAGACTGCCTTGGGTGTGACAGCAAACATTATTTCTGTGGTAGATTTTTGTTTCTGTTTACATTGTAGTTCACATAGGTTTTTATTTCTGATGTTATCTCTTAGGTTTTGTAAGGAAGTACACAGGTGATGTGAAAATCCTGATTATTCTAAATGTACACTACATATTAAGAATTTAACACTTTGTTGATATCTTATGTTCCTGTTAATCACACACTGTATAATAAGAAGAAGAAACTCCTTACAAAACAACAAGACCAGTGAGATGTCAAGTGTTTGATATAAAAAGGCCAGGAAAGCAAAACACACTTGCTGTCAGTGTAAGTTATATGTATGTATAGAACATGCTGTTGTCATGTTCGCAGACCGCCTTAGATGTGATAACTGAAGAAAAAATTAATATTTTTGTAAAGTGCTACTGGTATTATCATTGTAGCTCATTAAGAATTTATTTTTCTTTTTTAGACTTTGTACATTAAAAAACAGTTGATGTTTAAAATTTTGATGCTCTTTTATAAACACTCAATAAATATTAAAAATTCAATACTTTATTTTTGTGATTTTTCCTGTTAAATACTCATTGTTTAATATAATAAAACTCATACAATTAAATTAATAATTCACTAATAGAAATATCTAAAGAATAAACATCTTACAGACAAAATTATGACAAAATTAGTGTTATGCTACATGGGTTAAAAGAAGGTGCCCTTTGTGAGATTCACAAGTTCAAAGGACAACAGGTTCGGTTCCCACTTCACATGTAACACCTTGAAGGCTAGGGCCATCCTGTTCTTATTCCTTTCTATTGCCTGGATGCTGTAAGTGATACCAGCTCCACGCCATAGAAGACATCTGTGGTCACTGTTTTGAACAGACATACTTCCTTGAGATATTACATAATGTCTCCTTTGGCTCCACATATTTCCTTGTGCTCGATAAAAAGACTAGATGATGATGTTCATGGAAATAAGGGAGGAGATGATGGGGAAAGGACAGCTGGTCTGGAATCTATTCTTGGAGCAGACCCTCAGATCTGACCCAGAAGAGAAAATACTCTGACCCTACCTCTGTCACTGAGCCACCTGCAGATGTAGCTCAGCTTCCCCCTGCAGAGGTGACCCTGCCACTCATCAGCAAAGGGGAAGAATCCAGCACATCTGGCCTTATTTGGCCAAATACATGAGTTCTAGGACATTCTGGGTATTTCAGAGTTCAAGACAAAACTCAACAAAGTAAGTGTAAGAATACAATAAGCTCAGCTGGGCATGGTGGCATACACTTATAATCTGAGCTTCTCGAGAGGCTGAGGCATGAGGACCGCAAGTGCAAGACCAGCTTAGGCAACATAGCAAGACCTTGTCTCAAAATAAAATTTTTTGAAAAGGCTGGGGATGTAGCTCAGTGCTAGAGTGCTTGCCTAGCATGTGCAAGGCCCTGGGTTAAATCCCTATTACCACAAAAACAACAATAAAACAATACATTTGTTTGAAACAAGGTAGAAAAATGAACTTCCTATATTGCTCACTTAAGTCTGACATAAATCCAAATTTTAAAAAGACAATGGGGGCCGGGGATTTAGCTCAGTGGTTGTGCTGCCTGCTGCGCAAGCGCAAGGACCCGAGTTCGATCCCCCGTACCAAAAACAAAAACAAAAAAAACCAAGACAATGGAACCAGCATGAATTCCACGTTTCTTTTCACCCTCTTGATTTTCTATTTAAGCAAGAGATACTTTTTTTTCTCATTAAGAATAGTTTCAAGGGCTGGGGATGTAGCTCAGTGGGCACGCCTGCCTGGCAAGTACAAGGTTCTAAGTTCAATCCCTGCTACTGCCAAAAAAAAAAAAGAATTCAGTTTCAAGAGAAATTTTAGTTTCATTTCCTGACTTATAAAAAAATAAAAAACCCTTCCAAATCAAAATAGGAGGATTCCAGCTAGTGAGAGAATGATGAAGCCTTTTTTCCAGGATATAGTTTTTTTCAGTTAACGGTTTGGCAGAGGGAAAAAACCTAATTATAAAACCTTTGCTGTCTAGAAAAGAAATGTCAAAATAAAACAAATGTTGCCTTATGCAGATTGTAAATCTCACTTTATTATTCATTATTGAGCAAAAATAACTGTCAAAAAGTCAAGGAAAAACATTGGCTAGCCAAAAATCTGAGCAAAAAACATTAAATTTATGACAATGAAGCCTCATCCCTATCCAGCTGATAAAAATGAAAATGAAACCTTGACAACAACATTAATTCTTAAAACTACTCCCCAAACAATTCAATGCTGTGGCTTGGCTGTGGAAGACAATCCTGAACCATCAGCACAGACTTCGGCCTCAGTGGTACTGGCTGCTCCAGCCTGAGCTTCCACAAGCCGCCTCCACACTCTGACTCGGGCTCAGGGAAGGAAAGCAAGGACAGCTTGGCAGCCTCACACCAGGGCCTGGCCTCTCTGCACTGGATGGATAGATGAGTAGGCAACATCACTCCCAAGGTGGAGATGCCTCTGACCCCAAACAGCACCTGCTTGCTGATCGTTGTCTCCTTTGGTTTGTTTTTTTTTAAATTACTAAAATGAAAACTGGAAAATTAATCTATACTTAGTCATCTAAAGGAACAGGTAAATTCAATTCTCTACTGCTAAAACATTTTGGAAAAAATATCTGTCCATCCAGATACTCAACTTGCACGGTGACATGCTCCTCGGATCTCTTTCCTTGCTGTTCTCCATTAGCTCACCTGAGACAGAACTGAACAAGCACTGAACGCATATTCGACTGCCCAGGGCCCTGAGTTTCCAATCCATCCTCTCTTCAAAGGCAGGCAGCCCCCCCCGCCCGCCCCCGGGCTCCTGGGCTTCGGCGCTCCTGTTCCGTGCTGCCACCAGGGGGCGCTCTGTGAGGCCCCAACCCAAGCAGGCCACACTCCTGTTTAAACACCTGATAACTTTCCAATCAGGAAAAGGTTCCGACTTCAGGTCAACAACTAGAATCCTTCACATCTGGCTCCAACCTATTTTGAGCATCAACACCCTTCTTCCCCTGTAAAGAGTGCCCAGTGCTCAATCATGCAGAACTGAACTGTGTTTGGAATATGTCGTCCTTTCATGCTAATGTCACCCTTGTGCATGTTGGCTCCCTTGCCTAAAAGTGCTGTACCCCTTCTTTTCTGCCTAACTTCACTTTAAGCCCTGGGTGAAATGTCAGATCTTCTGTGAACCTGTTGCTTAGTGCCCCACAGAACTTCTCCTACACTTATCTCTGTATACTGCCAATGAGTTGTCTGTGGTTTTGTCTTCTTCATAAACCAGCTCCTCAAGAGCAAAAATAATGCCTCATTGTTTGCATTCCCAAGACCTAGCACAGGACTTGCCAAAAAGAAGGACTCAATGATGGGAGGTGAAGGGGACAAACAAGTAGAGAAAAGACCACTCACTAAAAACAAAAGTTGAAGACACTAAGCATTACCTTTGGTTACCACACAGCTCTTTCTGAGTCTTCTTCCACCATTCTAAAATCTTGACTTTTAGGAGCTTGTTCAACATACAGATGCTGCTTAATCTACAGGACACTGGCAAGGGGACTGTAGGATCCTGGTGAAGATTTAAGCAAATACCAAACCTACAAATGCCAATCTGGCCTGGTCAGTTCTATTAAGTGGAAGGGGTTGGTTCAAGAGAACATGAGAGAGGACTGAGCCTGGCCAGGAGGAGAGAGCTCACTCGCCTATTAACAATTCTGTCCTAAGTTCTGCCAGGTACCAGGACCAGTCTCAGTCTGGGGAAGTGGTACCTATGATACAGGCAAGGCCTGCTCTCTTGTGGGATGAGTCAGAGAGAGAGAGAGAGAGAGAGAGATGGTCTTTCCACTCCTGGTAGCAGTAACTAGACCTGTGACAGAGGTGAAGCAGGAATGACAGGGTAGTGCCAGCCAAGGGACCAGCAGGAAGCAGAGCGCCAAAGCACAGAGTGCAGGAGGCCCCAGAGCCTGGTGCAATTGTACATTAGAGACCCAGGGGCCCCACATCAAGATCTCTTCTTAAAGATGAACCCCAACCCCTCCTACCCAGGTTACTGGGATTTGAACCCAGGGCCTTCATACTTTTGTAACTTTTTTTTTTTTGGTACCGGGGATCGAACTCAGGACCTTGTGCTTGCGAGGCAGGCACCGGAACCACTGAGTTAAATCCCCAGCCCATACTTTTGTAACTTTTTTGAGACAGGGTCTTACTAAACCACTAAGTTGATCTTGCTGTTGTCCTCCTGCCCCAGCCTCCCAGAATGCTGGATTATGGGTATATGCCATATGCCTGACCAACTCTATTCTTAAAAACACTCTGTGGCCAGGAGTTAAGGAGAACCTGCGTTGAATGATCATTAGAATATATACAAGACATCTGGTTGTTTTATGACAGTTATCAGTCTTCTCCACCATGCCTACTGCCACAATGCTCATTTTACTGAAATGTATTTGGGTGATAGGAGTGAAGCACTAGGTTCAGGCAAGTTACTCAACATCTGAGGCTAAGTTTCTTCATTTGAAAAATAAAGACAGAACACCCACCTTAATACATAATGTCTGGCACAGAAGCACCCCTCAGGATTATTAGCTATTGTCACAGACAATAGTCACCAGGACCAGAAATCTGCAGAGAACACGTTTGTATCTGGACATTTATTAAACAGATTATGCTATCATAGCCAACTACCAGAGCCTTCTAGGTTACATTCTCTCCTCTAAGAGTCATAAAAATACAATGAATTATGATAGATTTTGCTATTACTGGAGGAGACCCAGGATGATTCCTTTCTGTTTCCAAGAGTTTAAATAAAGGACATCTGTTATCAAGAAAGAAGTTCAATACTAATAGCCCAGGATTCAAGTTGAGCATCACAAACTGAATATTTGTTAAGATATTCATCAGCATATAGGCAGAGGTTGAAAATGGTTTGCAGCATTCATGGCAGATAAGCACTCTGGTGACCTTCAACTCACAGATAGACATGAATTAGACTCTTCATTTTGATGAACGGCCCAGCAAGGAGAGGGCTTCTGCTGAGCCAGCACGAGGAGGAGGCCGGTAGGGTGGAGGTGGCAGCCACACACCAAAAAACTGATCAAGTTACCAAGAGGAGAAGATGAAGATGGATGCAGGGAAAGTCCAAAATTGGGAATGGTGGGGATTAAAAAGAGATTATAAAGGGTTATAGTAAAAGATTTCCTCATTTTAATGGGGCTTATGTCATTGCTTATAATGATGAGATTCCAGTGAGATTTTATCTCTCCTTTAAGATGCATTAAGGGTAAAAAGACTCGAAGGGCTGTCAAAAGATTGAAAACATTTGTTCTTTAAAACAGACTGGGAACTGGAAAAGTGTTCTAATTTATTACATATTGGTAGGGAAATAACTTTTTTTCTGCAATTTAAAACACAGGTAGTCATAGATCTTGGAGATGCTTAATTAACAAAACATTCTGAGTTGCTCTCACTTAGAAAACATGGGACAACTAGGTTTAATCTTCATATTGTATATTTCCCTAATAAGTAGCACAGTACAATCAAGTTTGGTGTATTCAGGGCAAGCAAAAGTACTAAATGTTAGTTACAGTCCTCCTTGTTGTTCTTGCAGTTTGATCTTGAAAGAATGTTTAATATTTTTACTAGTTTAGGGGCAAACTAAATATTCTTGGTACCCTAAAAGGGTATTATAGTTTACTCACAAATTATTTGCCTCCCCTTCCAGAATTAAAACCCATTTAAGGAAAACAGATAATTTTTTAACTAGATAGCCATTTATCCTTCAGTAATCGAGAAACAAAAGATGAGAAAATTACCCACAGAAGAGATCCTGGCAAATTCAAGGACAGCAGAAGAAAGGTGAAAATACTATCAAACAGGTAAGAAAAAAAAGAATGGTAGTTTCAAAACATGGTGAAAAAGATCAAAGTGGAGGTGAGTGATTTTTCAGAATATTAAACCGGAGAAAGCTAACATATTCTATGTGGGCCAGCACCAACTCCTTGAATTTGTCTTTATGTTTCCAAATAATAGAAGTAAAATATTCTAATTTTATCCACTTATTGTTAATAATACAACTTAGAAGTTCAGTATTTTATGGAATCTGTCTGTACTTCATAAGTACCGTAGTAAAGTATGTTTTTAAAGTCACTTACAATAATCAATAAACCAAATTGAGTGGACAGTTTTGTGTACCCAGAGCACTTCTCTGAAGTTTTGCCAAATGCTAAAGGATCTCACAGTGTTTGGGTGTTTAATTAATGTTAAAAGAGGCTGACAAACACCCTAGAACACTGGTGTGCACCATTCTCTCTGAAGAACAACGGAAGAAGGAAATATTCAACAACAGACACACCAAAAAAAAACCCTCAATATGTCCAAATATGAAGTGTTTCGATAAAAGAATTTCAAATATTGAATGCACACTTGATAAAAATATAAGAAAAAGATTTGCTCCAGATTCACAGATGATACCTGCTCCCGGACCAAAGGAAAATAAACTCCAAGTCCCTGGAATCCTGGACCCCCGGCCACATGATCCTGCAGCAGCCTTCTGACCAGGGTGTGTATGGTAAGGAACATCTGGGTGACACTGGACACTCCAAGTGGGTGAAGACAGCCACTGTATCAACGGCCCCAGAGAAGAGAAGATAGGAAGCAGCCAGGATCCCTGTGCCTAACAGGAGGCAAGTAGCTAAACACAGCAGGAAACAGAAGGATGTAAACAGCCTCAAATCAGGATAAAAACAAGACAAAACAATAAACAAATCAGAACAAATATCCTCAAGTAACCACAATAGCCGTATGAAGTCCACACCATCATAACTTGGTGCCTATTTAGTCTCAGACACAATTCTAATAATATGCATGGTGTCTGGCTTCCTAATTTCCTAGCAGACTAGAATCTGTGAGTTAAGAAGATGCATACTGCTGAAGGTGGATCCTTATAGAAGGAGAGAAGAAAAGGAAAAACATGAATTTTAAAAGTAAACCACAGGCCCAGGGATTTAGCTCAGTGGCTTTGCCGCCTGCTGCACAAGCGCAAGGACCCAAGTTCGATCCCCGGTACCAAAAAAACAAACAAATAAAAGTAAACCACAAACTACACCATTTTTTCCAACAGTAAGTGATCTACTATGATGTATACTGAGGATGTCACTGTATGAACCATATTATAATACAATGACCCTACATCATTAAGATAGGAAAGAGGCTCGGGGTATAGTTAAGGATAGTGTAGACCTAGAAAAAAATTGATATTCCATATTCATGTCACTGATCCTATCCCCATCAATACAATGTGACTACTTTCACCTGTCATCTTCAACAGAGGCAACAATCATAAGCACATGAAAAATCATTCTGCTGATGAAAGTTAGGCTTACAGACCAAAGAGAGAAAATGATTACAGGTTTAACAGGATGCCTCATGTGCCTTACATGTCTCCTGGAATGACATCTCCAGACAGTAAGCAAAGGCTTTCCTCATTCATGTCATCCAGGACACAGGCAGGGCTATGTGTGCTGACTGGTCACTGTGGACAGAGTCAGCAGATGGATGAGCTATATGTTTGGTTTAAACAATCATTCCAACCTGTCAGCAGAAGGAGGTCAGGAAGCAAAGTGAGAGGACATAGCTGTGTCCCTAAGAATACACCATAGTTCCACTCCCAAGATTGCAAGATGACTGTGGGGATCCAAGAATGGAGAGAACTGAGCCCTGTGCCCTGGAAGAGCTGGGGGAAGAGGAGGGACAATGAGGCCTCCTGCATCTTCCCAGGTGAAGTGTGGTATGGCGGCAACAGGTGACGATGATTGTGCACACAGATTCAAAGTGGACAAGGTGGATGAGGCTGGCCCCACTGATGGATGCTCCTTGTCTACTGCTGAGAAGAGCACAGATGTGGCATGGAGACAGCCCAGAGTCTCTTCAGGCAAGGAGGTTGCAGTGGGATCCAGATAGAAACAAACACTCTGCAGAGGCTTGTGGAGGGAAGATGGCTCTGGACCACACACTCCCCTCTGCTCCCACTCTGGCTCCCTGGAGCAAGGCCAGGGTGAGCCAGAGCTCATGAATTAACTGAGATGATCTGCACTGACTGAAAGCATCCTGTATTGTTGAAACAACATCACAGACTGGGTAACTTGTAACAAATGAAACTTCACTTGGTTTGTAATTCTAGATCCTGTGAAGTCCAGGAGCACCCTGGTATCAAGGGCAGACTACGTGCTGAGTAATCCCATGGCAGAGGCCAAGAGAGCAAAGAACACAGCAAGAGAGCTTTTGTAATGAAGCCCGATGCAGTAACAGCCTCACTCCATCATGCAGGTGGAGCCCCATGACCCAGTCAAAGGTCTCACCTCTTGATACTGTTACAATGGCAGTCAACTTTCAGCATGACTTCCAGAAGGGGCATTTCAACCATGACACTAGATTTCCTCCACCCCGTAGAATAGGGACACCAGCAGTACTGAATTAGGTGACAGGAGCAAAAGAAGTAGGTCATACTTCCTGCATTTCTAAGTCTCTGCACTGAAATTGGCAACTACTATTTGTGACAATTGTGTGAGCATTCTGGCAGGATGCCCTGTGTGAGGTATAATGGACAACTCTGGTGAACACTTAAAGTTTAAAAAAATTATTACAGTAGAAGACACATTGTCATTAATCCCCCTCAGAACCCTACCCCCTTTATGAGTCTTTAGCTGCACTGTGATGGCAATCTCAATGTCCTGAATCAATTCACAACAATTACCTTTCATGATCATTCTGACTCTGGGAAAAAGCCAGAAGCTGCAGTGCCAGATCTGGTGAGTAAGGTGGATGAGGATGCACTGCAGTGTTTTTACAAGCCTGACTCTCCCTTGGATGGCACTTGGTAGCAGCATTCACTGTATTCTTGATCATATCTCATAAAAACAGTGATGAAGTTCCCAGAACTGCTTCAAAAATTGGCAAGAATGGACCGGGAATTTAGCTCAGTGGTTCCGCCGCCTGCCTTGCAAATGCAAGGTCCTGAGTTTGATCCCCGGTGCCGAAAAAAAGAATTGGCAAGAACAATGGGTAAGTGTGTTTGAAGCAACTGCCCTAAACAATGGCGAGTTCGAGACATGCAAACAAGGACAGGCAATGAATGGCCCCTCTTTCTGGAGGTTTATGGGTTAGCACTAATCACCTTGTGGGTCCCACCCAGTGTGGGATCTGGTTTGAAGCTCTGTGTGCTTATAAATAACTCTATCGGCAAATGGAGAGAGACTGAACCCCTCAGGAACAGAACCATTATTAACTGACTTACAAAGTAAATATATCTATCAGAGTGTCTCACATGTTCGTGGTCTATGTGAGTGGCATAAGTCCATGGAAAGCATGTCATAATCAGGTTTCCTGGTAAACAAGGATTCAAAGAGTATATTTTATTTCTAATAATTATTTGTATTTCTGTAAGACAGGCAGTCTCACTACTAAAGTTAGATTTAAAATATATATTACATTAAATATACTAAGAATATTTAAAAATGCACTGAAAGAAAACTTCCTTTAAAAAAATTAATCAAGTTTTAACCACTTTTTTCCACTATATAAGTGTCCAAAAAAGAAATAGCTACTTTTCACAGTGCTGTCGGGGTGTGCAGTGGGTTAGGAAGATGTCCTTGGTAAGTGACATAACAGTTTCTTGCTCCGATAAAAGTAAGTGAGGAATGCTGGAAAGAGAAGAGAAAGAGAAAGCGAAAGGGAAAGGGGAAGGGGAAGGGGGAGGGGAAGAGGAAGAGAAATAGCTAACGCCCACTGGTGATTTAGCTCAGTGGTGCCACTGCCTGCCTTGCAAGCCCAAGGCAAGGTCCCAAGTTTGATCCCCAGTGCGAAAAAAAAAAAAAAAGAAAGAAATAGCTAACCTAAATAGCCCTATATCTTTTAAATAAATGTAAATCACTAGTTAAAAACCAAAAGCCTTTCCACGAAGAACATGCCAGACTCAAACAGCTTCACTGTATATTCTACCAAACATTTAAGAAAGCAACAAGACTAGTTCCATTCAAACTCTTAAAACTTAGAAGGAAAGCCTATAGTTTCCCACTTATTCTATGAAGCCAGCATTACTCTGATACCAAAGCCAAACACACATATTACAAAATAAAACAGAAAATGAAAACAAAGAGAAAACTACAATGAACATAGCTGTAAAAATCCTGACAAAATCGAATCCGGCTACATGTAAAAAGGGTAATACGTCATTGTTAGAAATCTAAAGTAGGCCTCAGTGGGCTAAACTTAAGGAATAGGGCAGGTTGAATTCCCTGTAGAAGAACCAGGGAAAGTTATTCCCTCCTGCTGTGCTCGAGAGCCATCCACACTCTGGATCTGTCATGAAAGCCAGCAGCAGCCGCAAAGTCTGCTCACCTCACTTTATTCTGACCACCTCTTCTGCTTCCCTCTTCCACTTCTGACCATGAGTGTGATCACCTCGGACAATATTCCAATGGAAAGGTCAGTTTACTGGAAACCTTAATTGGAACTATAACCTTAATTCTCCTCTGCCGTGTAACAACTAATTCAGACTTTCCAGGCTTCAGGACATGAACATCTCTGGGGGCAGGAAAGGGAGGAATTACCCTGACCATCACAATCATGATGATCAAGTAAGGTTTATCCCAGGATTGCAATCAATTTTCAAATCAAAAACCCAGCTGGAAGAATTCCCCTAACCAACTTCTAGAAGTACTACAAAGTGACAGTAATCAAGACATCATAGTACTGGAATACAGTGGCCAATACAAGACCCACATTTAATTTGATTTTTATCAAAGGTCCCAAACAAACCAATATAGGTGGGGGTGGGGCAGGTTTTGCAACATATGATAGTAGAGAAATTGGATATCTATTTAAAAAACAAAACCAAAAAACACTTGACCAACCCCTACTTCATAACATGCATAAAATTAATTAAAAATGGGTCATATTACAATTTAATAACAAAGACAAAGTACACAATTAAAATATGTTTAAAATTAAAAGGATTTAAACAGACATTTCTCTAAAGAAGACACAGACATGGCCAATAGGGACACAAAAAGATGCTCATCATTAGTCAACAAAGAGGTATTAACTAAGACCAGAGATACCACTGCAAACCTCCTAGGGTGGCTATAAACAGAAAGAGAATGACAAGCGGCAACAAAGATGTGCACAAACTAACACCCTCATATATTTCTGGGGGAAATACAACATTTTCCAGCTGCTTTGGGAAACAGTTTGGTGGTTTCTTTGAAAATTAAGCATACAGTTACCATATGACCCAGCAATTCCACTCCTAGGTATATATCCCAGAGAAATAAAAACACATGTTCACACAAAAACGTGTACATAAATGTCCATAATAGCTTTCTTCATAATACAAAAAAAGTGGAAACAACCTAAATGTCCATTAATTGATGAGTGGATAAAGAAAATGAGATTTATTTTCAGCAAGACACTGATGGGAATGAAATCACGCTACAAAGGTGATCAACCTTGAAAACATTATGCTAAGTGGAAGATGTCAGAAACAAAAGACCATATATTCTATGGTTCCATTTACATTAAATGTGCACAACAGGAAAATCTATCTAGACACAAAGCAGAAATAGTAATTGTAGGGGCTGGGAGAAGAGAGAAACTGGAGCAACCCAGAAATCCTGGGTATGGGATTTCTTTTGAGGTGATAAAGACATTCTGGAATAAGGTAACGATGATGGTTGTGCAACTTTGTGAGTATACTTAAGCCTAGGAACTGCACATTTTAAAAGGGTGAATTTTATCTCAATTAAACAATATATGAGAAAATTAAAAAGGAAGATGCCTCAAAGGCCTAAATAGAAAAGCTAAAACCATAAATCTTTTTCAGAAAAACATAAGAAAATGTCTTTGTGCCTTGGAGTATGCCAAAGTTTTCTTAAAACCAAAATTTTTTTCCCTTAATACATTTATATATAAGAACAGATCAGATCCATTATGGTGGAAGAGGGAACAATAATGATCTAACTTCAAAGGGAGAAAATAAAGGAGGGAGAGAAAGCTGTTCTGGTCAGCTACTTAAGAACTCACCACAAGTAAGCACCCTTCTGCATATTCTGCCCTTTGGGTAAGAGGCAGGTTAAGGAAGAAATCTTACATTCAGGGAACTCTTTCTGGTGTTATAGTGATGTATACAACCTGCTTCATGGAGACATGGGAGCCTGCCACTCATTCCATGAATATGTCTGACCACAGGCAAGGATATAGCTCAGGACAATAGATGAGACTCCTAGACAGGGCATTTGGACCACCCTGATAATCAAAACCAAGGTTCCAGGATTCTCAAAGAGATTCTTGGTTCTTGTTCTCACCAGTCCATCAGCTTCTTTTAGAAACAGCAGATCTTTGGCGTCAATACACCATTTCTTTCTTTTAGAGACCCCTACTTTGACTCCTCCATTTCTCACTAGGGCCTTGGTGGTAAGCTAACCCTACCAAATATCTGCTTGGCAGGTAAAACACAACATTCCTTTCTAGAAAGCTTTTTTATATGAACCCAAAGAAAATGCTTCATTGTTTATTCCATTTTTTGACTTCCTGAAAGTTTAAATATGGAATCAAGTGGAAAATGACTTCAAAATAGATAAGAGACTACATAAATCTTTTCCATACTTCATGTAGCCATGAAAATATATTAACCCTATCAGATATGAAATGGTGTGGTGATTTTCCTTTCCTTTGTATTAATTTAATACAGTAAAATCCACTTGTATTTCCACAGATTTTGACAGTCATATAACTATGTCCATAATGAAGGTATAGAACATTCCACCACCCCAGGATGCCCCTCTAGAGGGAGGCATTGTGTCACTTATTTATTCCCTAGGTGAAGGGCATTTGGGGTTTTTTCCCCCCAGGTTTATCAATTACCAATAAACCTGCTAGTTTTCTTTGAGTTTATCCTGTTTGGATTTCACTGAGCTTCTTGAGTCTATACATAGCTTTCACCAAATTTGTGAAGATAATATTTTCATTTTTTTCCTGGCATCAATATTTGTTTTTTCTTCCTGAAATGCTAATGTCATAATTGTTAGACCTTTTAATATTAGCCCATAGTTTCCTAAAGTTCTGGTTTGTTTTAAATCTTTTTTTCTCTGTCTTTCATAATAATTGTTGTATAATAATTACAGGTTGTTCTAACTGTTTTGTATTGATCTATCTTAAGTTCACTGCCTTTTCCATTATTACCTTTATTCAGCTATTGGGCCCCTGGAGTGAATTTTTAAATTTCTGATACTGTATTTTTTACTTCTAAAATTTCCATTTGCTTTTGTTTCTTTATTCATTTGTTTGGTTTTAGTTTCTATTTCTCTGCTGAGAACGTCTATTTTTCTATTCAAGTGTTCCACTTTATCTTATGGAGTACAGTAATGGCTGCATTAAAGTTTTTGTCCGACAACTCCAATATTTAGGTCATTTCAGATTTGGGCAACTATTTTTAGTCTTTTCCCTTGAGTACTGGTTCTGGGTCTGATGAGTGAGTTTGGATTATATCCTGGACATTTTGAATATTATGCTCTGTGACTTTATGTATTGTTAAAATCCTCTCAAAAATGTTGATGTCTGTGTTGCTCACTTGTTTGTTCAGGCACTCGACCCAAATAGACTACCAATTTCATCTCGCCTTCCATGGATGGTGGTTCTAATACAGTTTAGGATTAAAGCTTGTGCTCTCACATCTGGGGTCACCAGCATATGGGTCCTTGGTTTAGTCTGGGACTGGGGCAGTGGTCACAGGGCAGCTGACATCTCGGAGACTTGGCTATGTCTTTCTGGGACTGTGGCCGATACGCATGTGGAGGTGAGCCTGGAGCTTAGCTCACACGCAGAATTGGGGTCCTCCTTTCCATTCCTTTCTGCTCTTTCACAGTCCTCCAGGGCACTCTTTCTGTAGCTTCTCTGGTCAAAAGGACAGGTTTCTGTCAGAGTTTAGTCTGTCACTCTATTGTGCACTTTTGCATAACTGAGGCTTCTTTGGGAGCACAGCAGCAAAAGAAAAGAGAGAAAATAATGAGGATTCTTCTACACTCTGATCAGAAATGTGGGTCTTCTTTTGGGTTTCAGGCTCCCAAAGCCCCACAAGAGCAATGCAGATCCTCAGCTGGGGTTTGTTATTTGGGCAGGGTCGGAAGAGAAAAGATTAAAAAAAAAAAGGAAAAAATTTTAAAAGTAGGGCTTCCCTGCTACTTTCTTCAATGTCTGCTTGGAAACAGGTGATTTCACCAGGTATGGTGGTGCACACCTGTACCCACTCTGGGAAGCTAAGGCAGAAGGATCACAAATTTGAGTCCAATCTGGACAACTAAGTGAGAGCCTATCTCAAAATAAAGAATTAAAAAAAAGTACTGGGGACATTGCTCAGTGCAAAGGCACTAGGTTCAAGCCCCAGTACCCGCCCCACAAAAAAGAGCACCTCAGGTAGTTGCTTTCTGCTAGCCAGCATGGGAAGGTTGTGGCCATGATTTTAATCAGAATAGGCCAGTGGGACTTGTGATAGCTGCCTTGACACTTTTAAGCCTTTGCTTGAGTTGACACAAAAGAATAATGAACAATAACTCATGTCAGGTAATAATAAAAAAGAAAACAATTACTTGAAGGGCCTTAATGAAAGGACTTCTAGGTGCCCACTAAGGTCAGTACTGAGGGCACAGACAACATGATACAAGTTCAACACGTGTCCCAGCTCTCTAGTTATACAAGGTCTATGGAAAGCCTGGCACACGGGGAAAACACAAGACTGGACAATCGGGCTAAACAGGATGCAGAGAAAGAAGAGAGATAAAAACAGGGAAGACCCGAAGATCATGCAAGCCTGTGCTAGGCCCGGCTGGAGAAGACAAGCTGTGTTCCACCAGAGGCCTTACTGGGGTACTCTTCCACTGTTGTTTTGCTGCCTTTTATGACATAGTGAGTTTATTTTCCCAAAAAGAAACTAAGAGTCAGTTTCTAAGGGCACTTCATTACTCCTGACCCTCTTCTTCCCTCTCCATCTTTCAACGTGGTAGACAGGTCTCCAGGGCTTTGGTTCAGTGGGGATGGGAGGCTGGGCCTTGATGAGTGAGTCAGGAGCTATTTCCTAGGGAGTATTGTGTTACCACAGACAAAAACTCAACAATCACCTCAACTCAGCTAGCTGCTGGCCCTACTTGTGTGCTTTAGCTGAATTCAAGCATTCGGAAGTTTGTTTTTCATATTTTATTTGGGTTTATTCCTAAAAATCATGAAGGCAGCATCTTTGTTCTAGGACAGTATCTATTATATTTGAAAATATTTTTTGTTAAGTATTCAGAAAGGCTCTGCAGGGTGAGCCCTGCCAGAATCCAATCACAGAGCTGTGGTCACAGTGGGTGCATGGATGGCCAGCGCAAGCAGCAAGGGCCAAGTCCACTGTGAATTTTCAATCACAGCTGTGTGGAAAATATCTGTGCTGGTGATGCAACATCTTTGGATTGCTAGCTTTAAATTACAGCAGGAGAGAGAAAATTCTCAAATGTGAGTGTTTAGGGAGACTGTGAACTTGGGGCCATTTTGAACCCATCAGTTATAATGTGCTACAATACCAAAGGACAATTTAAAAAGGGGAAATGTTCTGTGAAAATCGGAACATCAAGTCTGGTACCAGGGCACAGAGTACAGCTGCCAGCCTGACGGAGATACTGTGTCTATTTCCCATCAGAGAAATTCAGCTTCTATCATATGGCTTCATGGTACGCTCTTGATTTTCTTTTCTGAATCGAGAGGGAAGTTACTGCTTGGGCAGCCCATCAAGGTCACGTCTGAATGGCAGCACCAGGGACTACATCACATTGTGTCTGTGCAGAGTTTTGTCTGGGAACCCTACCTTATATTGCAAAAGACCTTATATCCCGACCCCACCCCCGACTTCCATCCTCTTCTTGGACTGCTGCTGGGACTGTATTTTGTCGCTTATCTAACGTAAAATAAACAGAACAATCTGGAGCTAATTTAAGAGGTTTACCATATCAGGATACAGCTGGGAAAGATTTTAGGGAAAAGGCTTGACAGGAACAATATTGCTATGAAGTGGGGCAGGCAGAGAGCACAGGAAGGCAGTTTCAGACGGCCTGGCAGACAGCTGTCAGCCACTCCAACAACAGTCCCAGAGCCAATGGAAATGGGCAGGCTCTGTGTGAGCAGCTGGCTGGCCAGAACACCAACAATGAAAACAAGGGATTAGAGGGTGCTCCGAGGGAATGGCTCAGGTGTCAGGGGCACCTGTCTCCTGGGAGTCCTCTGCAGGCTTCCATCCAGCAGGGCTGAAGAGGAACTAGGGATGAGGAGATAGAACTTCATTTCTCTTCAGTGCTCGCCAAGAATTTTTTTTCACATGCATGGATGCATGCTGGTTTTATCCTGACTTACGAATCCACCAAGGCCCACAGAGGAACATCTGTTTTTGACATCAATTTCTTTTACTCAGCAGGCCGGTTGCATTTTTAACTCTTTGGGGGCCTCTGGCTAGACTTTGAATTTCCTGGTACAACTTGACAGAAGTGAAAGGGCTTGAGGGAGTTAAATAAAGCTATGTACTGCCCTTGAAAGAACTTGTGAATGCTTTATATATTTAAAAAAGAAAGAAAAACCTAGATCCAGCTCTTGACAAAGATCCAACCAATTAGGTCCACAGAATAGTCTCTTAAAGCAACATGATGTTTCATGCAAAGAACAGTGGATTAGAAGCATGGATCTCTGGACTCAGTCAACTCTTGCCATGGGCCAAAGTTTCTAGGTCAAGCTTTCCTCAGCTAGGACCAGATGCCCTTCGTCTCTTCATCATTTAATTTTTTATTAATTATTTAATTTCTTCCAGAGAGTACTCAACTTAGTAAAAACTTCCCTCTGACAAGAGCAACCTTTGAGTCTATTATGAAACAATTCCATTTGTTTGAGAAAAAATTTTAAAAAACAATCTGTGTCTATGTCCTGAAGCAAGAATACCATCTGGAAGGTCCAATAAAATAAACAAATGAAGAAGTAGAAGAGAAATCAAGGCTTTAGCAATTACTGTTCCATCTATATTGTATGTCAACAGATTGAAATAGCATTGGTTATCGAAGTTTCAATAATAATAGAATCCAAGACTAAAAATTCAGTGTACAAATAGAGATATACATAAGTCTTCTAAGTGTAGAAAAGAATGTGAAAATTTCTAAAGGACATAAAGAGAGAAAGGCTGGGAAATATCTCCTTTAGAAATGCAACATCCCTCCTATTTCCAGACCCAGTAAATTCAAACAATGAATACTTCAAAAATATCTGAGCACACTAAAAAAAAAAGCCCAACTGTGAAAATATGAAGTCTTTGTAGGACAGCTCTACAACAGTAGCATGTGGTGTAGAGTCACCTAGCAGGCTGGCAAAAGGACAGATGGTTGAGTCCCACCTTCAGAGTTTCTGGTCCAAAGAGGAGTCCAAGGATCGGTCTTTTCCACAAGCTCCAAGGGATAGTGATATTGCTGCTCCTGGAACATACTTTGAGAACCACTGCTTCAGAGAGAGAGGCAAGACTAAGACAATGAGGTCAGTCACTTTTGTTGTATATCTTTTTTTGTTGTTCCTCTGATGTGCTGGTCAAGTGTGGTTGAACAGTGAGAGCAGAAACAGATGGATACAGAACCAATGTGGAAGAGTCATAGAAAGAGAAAATGGCTAGATCTTAACTTCTGTGAGGATTAAATTATAAATTCAAATTATAAATTATATTTATTTTCTAAAGGGTAAAACTGCTCTGAATTCAAGATGAAAAGATGTGGCAGGGGAGACGGTTTTACAGGGATAAGTGTCTGAGTCTAGATTCTATGCCAATGGCTCTCATCCTGGCTACACAATGGAATCACTTGGGAAATCAGAATCTTGGGGGAGGCCTTTCCATATGATCTGGAAGTGCAAAGATGATTTCAAACCTGCCTGGAGGAGGTATGTCCTGCAGGAAAGAGGAGGCGGTGAACCACAGACAGACAGTTTTGGGGGGTAGAACTTTGAAGTCACACAACTGAACCACAAAATCTCAAAAGGTACCTAAAAGATTAACTTGAGCATAAAAAAGCCAAGAAAGATTAAGTGGCAGGAGAAATGCCACACAACTTTAGAAGCAAAGCCACAATCAAACTGCTTTTTCTGAAACCCATCCAAATCTCTACCATAGTATCTGACTACAATTACAATAATATTAAAAATAAGGTCAGGCCGGGGATTTAGCTCAGTGGTGCCGCCGCCTGCCTTGCAAGCGCAAGGTCCCAAGTTTGATCCCCCCATACCATAAAAAAAATTAAAAAATTAAAAAATCTGCCCCCCCTTTAAAAAAAATAATAAGGTGTTTGGGGGAGGATCTAAAATAGAGGCCTTAGTACAAAACAGTAAGACCAATCATCATCTTGGAGACTTCACTGGCTTCATTCATTCAAAGTATCCATTTTAAGAAACTGAAGCATCAATTTTTAGGCTTTCATCAATTCCAAAACCACACCTGGATTGTCATTGGCCTTCACCACCCACAACCCAAGTGCTCCCTTGAAGGCGCTTAGCCCATCACTGTGCTACAAGAATTTCAAGAAAAAAGAAAAGAGGAGACAGATTGTGAGATATTGTCTGGCAGCCTTACCGGCACACAGCCTGGCTCCCTCCAGTGGGCTCTGACACTCTGTCTACAACACCACCATGCTGCACAGAGAGAGGTTTTCCAGGAGGACAGTGAGGTCACGGAGCAATCTGGTGAGGCCCAAGCTTGTCTGTGCCTCAGCCTACTCTGAGGCTCGAAGCAAATTAAAACATTTTAAAAGCTGAATCTTCCACCTGGTTCTCATCACTGTTTTTGGCTAGCTGGAAGAGGACCTGTCAGTTTTATCTACAGAAGGTAAAAAGGGACAGCAAATTTCAGGGAAAATCAAATAAATATATTTGCCAAAATGATTTCAGGTTCACCAGCACAGCACATAGCATCAGGAAACACAGCAAGGACCCAAATCATTGCACTGGGGACATGTCACACAAGTGATGACAACATCATGCACTGGACAAGATGGGACATTCTGAGCTTATCATCATAGGGTGCAGTGGTCATGGAGGAGCGCCTCCCACTGTGCCACGAAGGCACCTACATTTTATAGATAACTTTTCCTCTTCGGATCAACTCACAATATCATCATCCATTTCTGTTTCTTGACAAATAAGTATGTGGGCTGGGAATGTAGCTCAGTAGTACAGGGCTTACTTACGATGCATGAAGCTCTTGGTTCAAACCCCAGTAACACACACATGCAAAAACCAAAGTAATCAGAAATTGTTTTTAAAATAGCTTTGCAGAAAGAATCATCAACATTAAGAAGAAGAATTAACATATCATTTTGACCACATAACAGTTCCAAGCTAGAGGACTGGACTGTGATCCAGCAGGACCCTCACAGAATATTGCTAGTCAGCCAGAGTAATGCTGCCTTTCCCAGTTCTTTCCCTGCCAGCCAATGACTGTGAGGAGAGCTAGGATTTAAAATACAGCTTTAATTAACATTGAGTTTCTTAAGGAGGATGAGCCACAGACAAATGCAGCAGTTTGGGGTGAACTTTTCATATCCTGTTGGGTGATGGAACCTATTTATCTCATTTGATTCTCAAGTTTCTCATACCATGATCAAACTCAAATGTATGGCCCTTCTCAGTTTATTTGACAAACATGAGTTAAGGCCTGTTGACTCATATTTCAGTATAGGTGCTGTGTTGCATATGTGTGTTGGAGCCAAATTCCACAGACCTGCCATCTCAGATAACAACTGTTCTCTGCCATTGTGTATTATGGCAAAGAATCAAATTAGGATGTTCAAGAATTCAGCAAAGAACAAACAAAAGCTCTCTTTGCCAGCTGCAATCACCCAAATCATGTTTTCTTAAAATGACTGCTATTATTAAAACTTTTTTTTTGGAGTATTAGGGATTGACCCCCACCACTCAGCCCAAAATGCATGTTTGTAAAGAACTTTTAATGTCAGAAAAATTTTCACCACAAAAGGTTTTTACTTTTTAGAGTAAGATGTACATAATTTATATTTTCTCTTTATACCTTTCAGTAAATTAACTCCCCCCTCCCCCCATGCTGGGGATCGAACTCAGGACCTTGTGCTTGCAAAGCAGGCATGGCACCATTGAGCTAAAACCCTGGTAGTAAATTAACTTTCTACCATGATCATGAATTTCTTTTCAAATCAAAACATGATTAAAGTCATTTTTAAATAAAACTAATGAAAGATTTCTTTCAAAAGCTGACATTACAAGTGTGGTTTTTTGTAAAATAAAGTCTAATATGGTAACCCAAAGATCAGAAAGTATTGTGTTAATTTACAAAGAATGAAGAAATTACTGAGTACCTTTTTTAAGAAAGAAAAGTATCAGCACTATTCTCTAACAAACCGAGCTAAATAGAATACCACTCTGAGGAATTTTTAGGTAAATGGATGCACTACAAGACGATAATCTTAAGTGAAATAAATCAGGCACACAAGTTTAAATATTACATTGCTTCATTTGTATAAGAAACCCAAAATGTGAACAAAAAGCAACATGGGAGACAGATACAGTACTAGGAAGTAGGAAGAGCTTGTTCAAATGGGAAGGGAAATAAGAGATGGGAAGGGGAGGGAAGGAAGGGAAAAGGGATTTAAAGAAAAAAATTGAAACAGCTTTTTTTTTTTTTTAGTACCGGGGATCCAACTCGGGACCTTGTGCTTACGAGGCAGACACCAGAACCACTGAGCTAAATCCCCGGCTCTGAAAACAGAGCTTTTGTAAAGGAGAGGGGAAGGAAAGAGGGGAGGGGAAGAGGACCAAAAAAGGAATTAGAATGTGTTATATACATCTACATATCCCCCATGATAATGTAAACATTATGTACTGCAAACATGTACTAATAAAAGTAAAATATTAAAAAAAGAAGAAAAAGTATATTCCAGGGCCATATCATTAAACAGTATAAAATGAAATAAGCCCTTGATGTCCCCACTGATCCCCCTCCAGCCCACCCTGTGCTGGAAGAGTGGCTTGCATCTTGGGATGCAGCAGCCCACACATACTCAGAGCCATGTGCTTGGACCAAAGATGCCTCATCATTCATTATATTTCACAAAAGTCTTTGTGTGGCTATTAAAATGTCCTGTTAGCTCTCTAGCAATCTGCCAAGCAATAGACTGTTTTCTTCAGTTGTTTAGCTCTCTCTTTGATCCTTCTTGTTTATTTTTGCCTACCCGAGACTTAGTTCAATTCTGGCAGAAACTTTTCTTTTGTCAAATAAATTTGATCTTCACCATCAATGTGCTGTTTGGTTTCTTGTTCTCCTTCATTTCCTGGATAACTTCTTGAGTTATCTGATGACTACTTGACCATCTAACTATCCCTGCCACTTTAGGCAATGAAAATTGACTAATTGACATTTCTAAACCCCTGAAGTTTTGTTTTGTCTTGTTGGTCTCATCAGTCATAAAATTAAGGATTTTTCTGAATTATACTGATACTGCTGTAACTAGAAGGAAACCAGTGATTCTAGGAAAAGACCTTCACTTGAAAATCATAATTATTAAAACATTTCTGCCCAAGCCCATATGAAAAAATCTATCTCTATACATTAAGATGCCCTAAAGGCAATGATTAGATCACAAAGACTGCATTAACTTGGGCAATGGAGTGGCAGGAGATAGAAGACGCAAATATGGTTGATCCTCAAATTATGACAGACATACGAATGGCCTAGCATACAAACAACTTGGGTTACGACCAGAATTTTAGTTTTAACTTATGAATAGTCTTGATGTACAACCTGAATGCCAGCCGCTTGTGCTTCCAGATGGTCTCAGATACAGATTTAACTCTTAAAAGAGCTCTGGAAGGAACATTACAACACCCTTTCCTGTGTGAGGTTGAGAATCCTGGGCCAGTGTCTCTCTAAAGACACTGAAATATGCCTATATACAGGAGAGAGATTTTGAAGGCTGTACAGAGGCGCCTGAGCCTTCAGTTGATCAACTTGAGTTATAACCACCCCTCTGGAATGAATCGAGTTCATAAGTCAAGGGTCCACTGTACAAAGATAAAATGGAATCTGACACCTATCAGATTTAAGTGGATGTCTACCTGCTTACTTTAGGCCTCATGTTATCTTAGTTTGTAAATTCACTGACACTCTGAAATTAGCATTTGTTACAAGTCTCCTGGAAGGTAAATGACTCACTATAAAATTACTGAAGTCCGGGATGAGTATATCAAGTGGTAAATGAGGTCTGGTATCCATAAAGTCCAGAAATGCCCCAGGCACCTATGCCTCCTATGTGAGCAGGTGATAATCACACACTGTGCCACAGACTGTGGGCTCCCAGCAGGAGCTCTGTGATGACCTCTGATCATGCTCCAAGGAAGTAGCCCAACTGTAGGCAAAAGACAAAGATAGAGGCCCAGAGATCCTCCCACCTTGGTTCACACCAGACCAAAGAACCCTGGGCTCCGTGCATAGACAAACTTTCTTTGGCTTAAAGCCAAGAGCAGACTGAATGGCCTTTCTGCATTAATATGATACTACACTAAACTGGCCCCGTCTTCCAGGAATATGCAGGTAATGACCCAAAAATCCTTCCCCAAGACTGCCTGTTTCTTTTCTATCCCCAACGTCATCTTTCTTTCACTGACAGAGAAACAAAAGATAAGAAGAGAGCTAAAACATCAATACATTCTGCACATAAAATGTTACTTTAATGCCAAGTTTTCTCCTTGAGATTTCTCATTTTTCTATAAAGTTGTATCATTTACCATGTCCTAAAAGCTATACAAATGTCCAAGGAAATCAGAGAAGAGCAAAGAATTTAGTAAATGGAGTTATTCCTTCATGAGGGGATCTTTCTGGCCTGTTTTTACCAGTGATTATAAATACATAATGGCGACACATGTATTTAATGTTAAGCATTCCACTATCTTCCCAACGAGGCCATTGGTCCAAGCACAGGGACCAAGGCAGACAAGGTCCCTGTTCCCAAGGACCTTAACTCTTGCAAGGGAAACAAGTGATAAACGAGAGACAAGTTATAAATAAGGAAAGCAAAAAATAAAGAGTAGACAGTATGTCACTGTGAAAGTGTCACAATGACAGTCAAACAGGACAGATGACAAGGGGCAGGAGCTTCAGATAAGGACAGTTCCGATCTGAGACCTACAATGGCCAGATGTCAGCCCCGGGAGAAGGTCAGGACACTGACAGTTCCAGACATAAAGAACTCAAATTTAAAAGCCCTCTCTAAACTGGGTGTGATGGCACATTCCTGTAATTCCAGCAGTCAGGGGCCTGAGACAGGTTTACTGGGAGTGCAAGGCCAGCCTGAATTACAGAGCAAAAAATTAGCCCTCTCTTCTAATATAGTATTAGGTAGTGGGATGTATTGTATCAATGTCTCTTTTAAACTGAGAACTATAATAACTATTTCTGATAGTTTCTTGTTGTCAGGAAAAACTTAATGTAAGCTAACTGCCTGGCAGGAAAGCACAAAGAAACTTTGAATCACATCTGGTAATTACCAACAGCTCTCTTCCATTATCTGTGCCACCCACCTACTAAATTTCATTGGAATTTATACAGTAGTTTACATGGCCATTTGAAATATTCTTTTTTGGAATTATATTTAAAGGTGGCACACTAAACCACAGTTTCAAAGAAAATCGAGAGAAAATGGATGATCTTCAATCCAATTTGACCCAGATTAGTTACAAGAAATAAGGAAACAAACTAAAAGGAAGACACAACTCAAACTGCCACCGTACTTTCTCATGTTGCCCTATCAGCATCACGAGTCAGTTTTGTTTTGTTTTTTTTGCAGTACAAGGCGTTGAACTCAGGACCTTGTGCTTGTAAAATAGGTGCAGCGCCACTGAGCTAAAATCCCCGGCCCCAGGAGTCAGCTTTTTACCCCTAAATACAATTAATTTATAATTTTAACTCCAAGTGTGATCAGGTAAAGAGAATACATTTATTAGGAAACAGAGTTCTTGTTTCTCTTAGGAATGGTATCTTCGATACCATTTAGCAACTAAATGTTCTACATGTAATACCTCGCACATTTGCACACCAGGGATTTCTGACATGTGGTATGATTAGATACTGCTCCTATTGGGCATGGTAATCCCAGCACTCTGGGAAGCTAAGGACGGCAAGTTCAAGCCCAGCCTGGGCAATTACCCTCTCTTGGCCACTGCTGCCACTTTTCTGCCACTCCTGGTGATGCTTGTGTGCTCCTTTGGTGCAGACCCGGTACCTCTTTTGTGAAGCAGCAGCTGAGAAGACTCGGTGCTTGTTATGGCCCACAAAAAGCCCAAGGAAGGAGTCAAGACTAAGAACAACAATCATATTAATTTGAAGGTGGCGGGGCAGGATGGTTCTGTGGTGCAGTTTAATATTAAAGGGCATATATGCCACTTAGTAAACTAAGGAAAGCCTATTGTAAAGGACAGTGTGTCAGTGAGGGAGATCATATTCCTATTTGATGGACAGCCAATCAATGAAACAGACACACCTGCACAGATGGAAATGGAGGATGTAGATATAATTCACATGTTCTAGCAGCAGACAGAAGGTGTCTCCTAAAAACTCTACTCCAGAACTCTGTTCTTACAGACCAAGAATACATTCTCAATTAGAAAACTGCAATTTGGTTCCACCACATCCTGACTACTACAGTATAATTTTCTCTATTCTTTCATTTACTCCTTCCCCATTCCTTTATTTTACATAAAGTATCTGTATGTGCACAAGCATACTGCATTTTTTTTTTTTTACTAAATGGTCAACAATATGTTTTAATTGACATCAAACAGGATGGGGAGACACTGGTTCTGTGAAAATAATTCCTTCTCCATTAGTGGCATGCTCATCAGCTCTTATCTTTATATTCAAATAAGTTATTTTGCTCTCATTGTTTTAACAGAAAAGACAACAACATAAAAATCCTTGCATACCTTGCTTAATTGGAGAATTTTAATGCTTTTCATTTATCACTATAAAACCAAGGACAACTCTGTAACTTTTTTGTACGTAGCTGTTACATGTAGGGCAATCTGTCGTTATGTAGGAGTAAATTACTCTTTAAAAGAAAAAGAATCCTAGTTTTCTCTTTAAGTCAAGTATCTTGTTTAAATAAACTTTTTGTTTAAAATTAAAAAAAACAAACTACCAATCCTAACATGTACTTCTGATATAGTCAAAAGCCTTAGAAAGTAAATCATTGTCAATTGTATAGTTTTTTATAGTGTAATTTCACTTCATGGAAACGTCTGGAGGCTGTTTCCGTTCTGCTGGTTGAAGAATACACCTAATTTGATTTTTAGGGCCTCTCATACACTTTAAAAATTAAACTCATTTTAGAATAGTTTTACATGTAGGAAAAGTTGCAAAGACAGTATAGAGATTATCCACATATCCCATACCTTGTTTCTCCTATTGTTCACATCTTACAATAATTAGTCCCATCTATCTTTTAAATGTCAAATATCTCAATTTTATGAGCATACACACGTAAGCATACATATATACATATATGAATAGCTTTCAACTGTCATGGTATATTTCTTGTACCGTTTAGTATGAAATTACAAACTTTCAAGGATCTTTCTTTCTTTCTTTTTTTCTTAGTACTAGAGATCAAACCCAGGGCTCATTCATGCTAGACAAGTGTTGTATCACTGAACTATAGCCCCAGCCTCTTTATTTTGAGACAGTATCTCACTAAATGGCCCAGGCTGGCCTCAAACTTTCAAACCTCCTGCTTCAGCCTCCCAAGAAGCTGGGATTACACGTGTGCATCACCATGCCCTACAAAGCATTTTCTTAATATCACATTTTCTAAAAAGTTACTGTACAGCAGTGTTTTATTAAATTAAGTGATTCTTCTCCATTTTTAGACTCAAAGCAATTTTTAATCAAAAGATCATGACCAAATCATTATCTACTTAGGAAAAACATATTTCTTAGTTCAAAAAGTAATTAAAAATTATAACTATAAGAGGGGACTAAGTGGGATTTCACAGAATAGTGAAGTGTGTAAGTACTTTTTGTGTTTGTTTCCCTCCTCCGCTGATGAGGGTTACCCTAATTAATCCTTTCTCTTCTGCTTGACACCAACATAAAATGCTGCTGTTCCACAGAGGCAGTGGAGGGGAAAGAATAGAGTTAAGCAAGCTTTGGGATTTTTCTGTGTAACATTCCCTAAAGACAGGCACTATTTCAATACAGGAAGCTAGTATCTTGGTTCCTTTTCTCTTTGCTTGGACAGAATACTCCACATCAGAAACTTAGAGCAGAGTTTTATTTTGGTTGGCTCACTTTTAAGAGCTGGCTTGGAGTGCTGGCTCCAAGGCAGGACAGCATGGCAGAGGGGCATGGTGGAGGAGAGCTGCTCAAGGCATGAAGAACAGGAAGCAGAGAGAAGAGGGGGAGCCTGGGAAGAAGATGCACCTTCCAGGTGACATTCCCAGTGACCCACCTCTTCATCAGGCCACCTTTAGCTTTAGACTCCCATAATCCAATCATCTCCCAAAAGCCCTGCCCATGACTACATGAGACTTTGGCGGGGGCGGGGGGGAGGGTCATCCAGATATAAACCATTGCAGCTAGGAACCTCACTGTCCAGTCTAGGAGAAAGAGGAGGGCTGGAGCCAGGAGGATGGAGCTCACTGTCCCCATGGAAAGCCTGCTGAGATTCTATACAGCGAGTTTTGCCCTCATGTGCCAGTGAGCCTGGGACAGCCAACACTGGAAAGCAGTCACACAGGGCACACTGTGCGGATCACACAGTACTTATTCTAACAAATGTCTGCTCACCACAAGTGTCAGCACATTTGCGATGTCCTGCTGGCTCCTGGATACGAAGAAACTGCCACTGCCAGCAGCCAGCCAGGACCATGCTCCCAGCAGTGCTCACATCTACTCCAAGTGCCTAACGGCACCGGGCCTAGGTGGATTTGCTTCTGGCTGCTTAGCCTGGAGCCTTGCAGAAGAAACACCAAGAGAGTATTCATTAGATAGTTGAAGAGATGAAAACTTCACTTACCTCTAAAAGAATCACAGTCTTTAAGTTATTACTTATGCAGTTGTTGGAGCCTAGAAAGCAAGGCTTTCCAACCAAGCAACGACAGAGCCCTCATCTACATTCAGAGCACTAGCTGGTTCCCATTGTTGTTGAGCTCACAGACTCCTGCTCAGCAAGCCACTGCCTAGGTAGCATGAACACATTTTCCGAGGGGAAACACCAGCTCTTCACGTCCCCACCCTCCAGAAGCTGAGAATGGCCTCTTACAAATAAATTCTGCAAACGCTAACAATCATGCTCTCCAGGAAAAGTACCTGGGCAGCTGGAGGGCAGCCACAGGAAGATGAGACTTTTCATTTAAATGGTTCTGTCATTTTAAAATGTAATGCATGCATTATCAGTTCAAAAAATAAATTATTTAAAAGTGAACACTGGGTGAAGTCATTTATCTGGAACAAGATTACTCTGCAGTCATCTGAGGAAAGTCTCAAGCAGGAGGTAGGATGAAGTGAGGGGTGGGAAGGGTCCCTGGGGACATCAAGTCTGAGCGTCCTCTACCCTGTGTGGTGAGGCTGGGAGGGCAGCAGGAAGGCAAACACCCCATGGCACCTGGACTCTCAGAGCTCTGTGCAGGTGAGATCTGATGCCTGCAACCCTTGCTCTGGCTCTCATGGGTCACTGGACACTGCCAAGTCTCCTGCATAGCCTCTTACCCCTGGATACACTTCCTAACTCTTTCCAACCTTGTCTTTCATCATCACCACCCCCAGGCTAGAAGCTGCTATCATCATGGCATCACTGACTAAGCTACTCTACCACAGGGTTTATAGACTGCTGGCCACTCCTGGCACCCCACACTCTCTCCAGTGCCACTCCTGTCACCATCCTGGTAATCTCAATATCAACACAGATGATCTCTCCCAGGATCTGGACCCTCAAATGGTCTGTCCTTTTCTCCTTTGATGATCTTATGTCCTACATTGCTTTAGCAATCCACTTGCAGATCTTGAGGTCACACATATGTTCAGAGCCTCCACAATCTCAGTTTTAAGCCTTGTGCTCTTGAATGGCCACCAGCCACCTTGACCTCACATCTTGGAGAACTTATCTGCCCAGATGGTAGCTACTGGGTACATGTGGCCACTGAGTACTTGAAATGAGGCTAGTTTGAACTGAATTGTGATATAAGTATAAAATACAGACCAGGAACTGTTTTTTTGGTTTTTTGTTTTTTTGGTACCTGGTACTGAACTCGGAACCTTGCACTTGCGAGGCAGGCGCTGGAAACACTGAGCTAAATCCTCGGCCCCACCACGAAGTATTTCTAAAACTACAGAAGAGGTTAGGGGTATAGCTCAGTGGTAGAGCACTTATTTAGAATGTACAATGCCCTGGGTTCAATTCCCAGCACTGAAGGAAAAAAAAAGATTACACAATATTTCACCAGTAACTTCTTATATGGATTACAAGTTGAAATGATATTTTGGATATGTTGAGTGGCCAACAAAATATACAATGGTACCTTGGTTTATGAACTTAATTTGGTTTATGATTTTTGGGGAAGATGGCCGTGGTCATGTTTGTCAACCAATGCAGAGTGCAACAGAAGCAAAATTTTGCCAAACACTTTGTTTGTGAACTGAATTGTTTGCAATCAGAAACATTCATGAGTATTACTGTATTACTAAAATTAATCTGATTGTTTCTTTACAACTTTTAAAAATGTGGTCATGTAAAATTTCAACTATGGCTCACATTTGTGATTGCCATTACATTTCTATTGGACAGCTGTGACCTGAAACTTTACTTAAATTATTCTTTAACCACCTCTAGGAATATAACTGTTCATTCACATTCCTGTTTTCCATACCTTGATAACCTTCCACCAGTTCCTGATCTCCTTCCTTGGCCAGCTCACATTCCATGGTCCACTGCTAAAAGTCACTTCTGATGTATCGCTGTGCCCCTCAGTTTTCATTATGTTCACCTGGGCAAACTTCACCTCACTAAATTCAAGTTTCCATGGCCCTTTGAGTATCCAGAAAATAAGTATCAGCCATGTTTTCTTGCCAAATTTTGTCATCACTAGTTCCCCTCCTATTGGCAGCCAGCACCTGATCATAAGACAGAATAACTGACACTTAGAGGAATGATAATTGGCTTAAATATCTGAATGTAGATCTGCCTCCAAATCTGCCTCCAGCTAGCTGTGTGACCTTGGAAAGCAGTTAACCTCTTTGTGGCCCAATTTCCTTATTTATAATTCCAGGAGTTTAACTTTTCAAGCTCCACATACTAGGCATTAGTGAGACAACGGGGGTCAGCATGAACAAAGGCTTATGAGTGAATGATTCCGACACCATTTTTGCTTCAATCAAAAGCAGAAGTTTGCGTGCAGGCAGTGTATTCTGGAAGTGATCCCACGGTGCGGTGGCTGGGAAAACCTACTAGGGGACAAGGGCACAGCAACACATGGATATGTGATCAAGTTGGTTGGCCGCTGTCACAGGTAACTCAGGCTCAGTCTCACTGGGACCCTTTAAGAATCCTGATGAAATCCATCTCAGAACTGTCACTCTGGAGAACACAGGAGAAACTTTACTCCCTGGTCTCTAATGGGTAAGGGCGGCCTCCTAGCACATCTGGTTATGCCTGTATGAGTCTCAGTGTCAGAAAGCATGTGGCTCAGGGCAAGGCAATAGTTGCCCATGTAAGAAGCTGACGAAAGCCTGTTCTGACCTGGCTACCACAGAGGGAGACAGAGCAAGATGGGGGCTTTGGAGAGTTTGCAGTAGTGAAAAGTTGGCTATAAAAGACACTGTTTTAATGAGCGTGGCTCCTAAATGAAAGCCTAGAGTAAATGGCACCAAGTGTGGCCTTGGCTTTGAACTATGTGTCACAGTTTCTTAAGCCTATCTCTTTACTTGAGAAATGGAGTATAATATACCTACCTCATATTCTGGGGAAGGCTTAAAACCAGAATGCTACTGTTAGTTCAAGAGTTTCAGTAATATTTAAAGACAGTAATTAGTCTTTGGGTTATCAGCTCCTGCCTTCCCTGGCTCTGCCCAACTTCAGAGACTGAGGCCTTCAATGGTAAAGGTTCAGCTCTGCTCAGGCTCTGGGTATCAATAGTTCCACAGTGAAGTCCACAGATTTTCAGAACAGTTATCCCATATTCATCTCTCCCTCCTTCAGCTCCCCTTCCTGCTCCTGCCAACAGTGTGATAAGGAGCCCATGTCTGCTTTCCAAATGTGCATTCCAGTTCCCTGGCAATGAGGTCCCAAGGCTGCCTAATCCTTGGGAACCTCCTCCTCCAAGGGTGCTAGGCTCTGTCCACAGGCCCAGCTGGATAACCGAGACTTTCGTAATGTAAACACAATGGGGTACAGTATTTGTACTACAACACTCTGCCCTGAGATTACATTTGCAGTGTTCTTACCAACCAGTGAAAAGCAGCAAAAGTTCAGAAAGTCATGATAATAATAATAATAATAATAATAATGAAATTCCCACTTATGCCAGGTTTAGTATCAGGGTTTTTAGTCTTGTAATTAAGTTTTATCCCCAGTTTCCAAATAAGAAAAAAAAACATTCAGAAAAGTAACGTGCCTACAGTCATCAGCTAGTATATGACAGAATGAGGACCTGAGGTTACATCTGTCTGATGCAGAGTCCCTACTCCGTGGAACCACTGTACTTTGAAGTCTCTCCAAGGTGGGTCCCAAACTCTCTGCATTTCTGGAACACCATTATAAATAAGGCTCCTGAAGCCAATCCTATAACCAAGTCAGCTTCTTATCCATGGCTTTACCCTGACTTGGCTTCCCACCTAGCAGTTGTGTCTGCTACTAACAAGGTCTTCCAGGGAATTCTATATTGATTGGATCTGGAATTTCATTTAGGCACATTATATTGTTCTCTCAGTCATCTGACCTAGGCAGTCTCATAAAGTTAAAATGTAGTTACATTCCTCATGTGTTCTTTGCGTTAGGATAAAAATCTAGGTTAGTACCAAGTTCTCATGAGGAGCAAAGTATTCCCAAAGCCAAGAACAGTAAAAGAAAGCAAGAAGCAGTGCTTCGGGGAATACACAGCACTGGGGTTGATACTGGCCTGAAGCTCTAAAAGCAAAGTGCTGTCCCGAAATACCAACATTTAAAGTCATGTCTTTTCCAAATGTGTTTCTTACTCTTCACACATTATATACATATTCGACAGGGAGAAAGATACATTGACCATTATTTTTCCACCTTGTAAAAATACACTCTCAAAGTCCTATACATTTTTCAAGTCCTGAACGCTTACAGAAACACTCTTTGGCTGACTGGTTGGATGTCTACAAAGAAGGAAGAGGCTGTTTATGTCTGCTCATTTCTGAAACTTCAGACTTGGAGAAAGTTATTATCACGACCCATAACTTCTTTCTCATTTACAGTTTGCAGAGGGAGCTCTAGCTGGTGGTTACTCAGCCTGCATGTTCCTCTACAGAAAGAGGGTTTCTGCATTCAGTGTAATGAGTGATGCTGTTTAAGCTCCACAATCGATTAGTGCTTCAAAACTTGGGAAAATATTGCCAAAAAAGGAACAACCATCCAAGAAAAAAGGTAAATAAATTCCTGCAGAGAAAATAAATGCCAGTGCTTTTTGGTCACACGCAGCAATAAAATTGATTTAATTCCTCAAGAATACGAGCTGACAAAGCGGTGGAAATATGATAATGAAGGTCTCACCACTCACAGCTGCTTAGCCTTGAGAAGCTAGTGAAGATGCCTAAATCCTTTTCAGTACTGTTGGGAAGGAAGTTAAAGCTCTAGGATCAATAATTCACTCTTCTTTACCTCTCTTTACTTTTATATATTTTAGAAATAATTATTGTATGAAACAAAGCACAGTGTAGAATTTAAGAAAAAGAAATGCACATAAGAAAGGGACACACTCCTCGTTTTCAGGATAGCTGTTCTGCAGAGAACAAGACACAGTAGTGCTCACAGAGCCAGGTGATGCCACAAACCAATGCCTCAGAGGGTGGAAAGCAAAGGGGCTAAATTCCCAAACCATCTGGTGACTCCTCCTTTGTGCTTTTCAGCAAGCAATCCCACCACAATTATTGCTCTATTTTACAAAAAGGTGGTAATTATTCCTAGCCTACCCTAGAGAAGGAAAGAAAAAGCATAACCTAGACAAATGGTATTTTTTAAAAGACCTTAAAAAAACAGCAGCCAGGTCCAGGGGTTTAGTTCAGTGGTGCAGCACCTGCCTAGCAAGCGCAAGGCCCTGAGTTCGATTCCCAGTACCCTAAAAACAAAAACAAAAACAGCACCCTTTTCCCTTTTGGCAAAAGATTTTTTTTCTCTATCAGAAAAAGAAAAAAGAAAGAAAAGAGAGAGGAAGGAAAGAATAAAGATCATTTCTATTTTATGGAGAAATACATTACTAAGAGCAAACTTGTCCAAAAAATTTTTATAATCTAAAAACAGAAAGCCAGGAAGGTGGTGTGTGCCTCTCATCCCAGCTATGAGAGGGCAGAGACAGGAGACCTGCTTGAGCCCAGCCAGGACAACTTAGTGAGGCCATGTCGCACAGAAAGATAAATAAATAAATAGTCTGATTTGGATGCATCAGTCATCATAGTATGTTCAAACTATATAGAGAATAATGATTAAAATTTCAAAAAGAATATGTTATATACTATGAGCACTGAATAACATACTGACACAGGATCCCATACTCCTAACTTATGTGTTGTGATATTTGTTCTTTCAGTACAGAGGGAGAAGGGGCATCACATCACAGCAAACAAGTTAAACATTTTGGGTGTTCTCTGGAACAGTCAATGTCCTTTTCCCCCTCTGCCTCCATTGATAAAATAGTAATAGGAGGCTGTTGCTCAAATGCCTTTGTACATGCTGAGCCCCTCTGGTGGTATGGGTTTGGAGGAGAAAGGAATTTTTAAAAACATTGCAACCCCAGATTTACACAACCAAATGAACTGCATCCTTCACTGGGGTCAATGGGAGGCAAAATCTTGGTTTAAATGAGCCATCACTGCTCAACACTGTCTTCAGAAGTACCCTCAAAGCCAGCCTCTGAACCTGCTGAGCAAGTCACCATCCTGCCAAGGAGGTAGGCCAGCCAGACGCAGCGCCGCCTGAGAGCCCACAGCCTCCCCTGTGTGAGTCCCATGGCAGCCTGCTTATTAAAAAAGAAAGTTCTCACTAAACAGCCCCTGGGGACTCCTAAGAAGTATAAATTATTGCAATTACAAAGCTACAATCTAAAGCAGCCCTGTGCAATGAAAAGACAATGTGAATCACATATGTAACTTAAAATTTTCTTTCTTTAAAAAATTTCTTTCTTATTTTAAAAAGTATGAAGAAACCATTAAAATTAATTAATTTATTAAGGTATTTTTCTTCAATGCAATATATCAAAAATACTGTATCGGTATGTAATTTACATAAAAATATTAAAGAACTTTTTTTTTTTTTGAGACAGGGTTTCACTACGTACTACAGGCTGGCCTTGAACTCACAGTGATCCTCCTGCCTCAGTCTCCTGAGTGCTGGGGCTTACAGGTGTGCACCACCCATGCCCTGCTTGAAGTACTTTTTTAAACCATGTCCTTGAAATTTTTTAAATTGTGTCTTTGAAATTTATAGGAAATCTCAATTCAGATTAGCCACATTTCCAATGCCCAGTGGCCACTATTGTAATACTGAAGGCCAGGGTAATGTTTAGGATTGGGTTAACAGTTCTCATCATCTTCTCAATTCTGCTAATTAGGTGACTAAGGGATAAGGATCCTTCTACAATACTGGACAGATTTGGTGTTCTAACAATGAGAATCTCACAAGGTCACTCTGACACCTGTCAGAGAACACAGAAATTAAAGAGATGGCAAAGAAAGAGGCTCTTCACTCACCCCATCCTGCCTCTGGTTGGCTTCTGACACCACTCGAGCTTTGAGAGGCCACACAGAGCCTTCTTGAGGCTGGCAAGGGGCCAGAGACAGCTTTGAAGGGAGAGTTTGGCCTCTGCCTAGGAAAAACAGAACCTGTTATCTAAACTGCCTAAGAATTGTCAGGCCAAAACTTGCTAAAAACAAAGGAACTGCCTGGGGCAAGGGCCTGGAGAGAGCTGGGAGCTAGAGAGGCAGGAGAAGGTGAGACAAGAACGTCCTGCTTCGGGCCAGCAGGAGAGACCTGGAGAGAGTGAAGGCTCAGAAGTGGGAAGTACATCTGAAGCCCCTAAGTGCCATCACTCGGGAGACCAAAGCAGCCTGTGCCCTCTGCTTTCATGGCAAGAGTGCAGACTCGAAGACCCAGACCAGTGCACTGATGCTTCAAGGCATGTCCCACATCCCTCAGGGGCAGCCACACTCAGTGCTGTCAAAATTTGTCAGCCAGGATGTGCACAGTATCAAGGCAAGCCCAAGAGCCTGGGCTTGGAAGTTTCCAACAGCCAAGTGAACTCCTGGGTCACATGGCCCAACCTGCCAAAGGTAGCTAACAGGAACCACAGCTGTGCCTCAAGCTCTGAGTAAGGATAAATATGCAATTCTCATCCCTACTGGCTTTTGCTACTTTGTGTATAAAAGAATGAAAATGATCCTTTAAGAATTTTAAATTCTTTTTTCAAAGGATCAAGAATAGAAACTTGAGATTTGAAACCTTGATCCCTGAGACTTTGTTCCATAGTTTGCCTTTGTTTTAATGTACATGTTTAAAATTATTAATCAGTTAAACTACCCTCCCCAACATATTCAGGTGACATGAACACAACAGGAGGTTGTGCCCCTGTGAACAACGGGAAGGCAGGCCTGGCCTAGTCACTGTGCCCAGAATGCCCCAGTGCTTCCCTCTGCCTGTGTCCCTGCTCAGGCCCCAAATGTCTTTTCCTCTTTTTCCATTGACCTCCCTGCATCCTGGCACTCAATTAAGCATGGCTTAATTTATAACCCACCTGCTCTCTGGAGCCTCCACCCATCTGTCCTCACCTGCTGCTCTGCCATGTGTGCTGGAATTGTACCCACTTAGGCACGTCTTAGGTCTCAAATGCACACACATTCCTCCATCCCAGTCTCCAAGTGCTCTGCTAAGCACTGTGCTAACAGGCTCAATGTGCCTTCTGCTCCCCTACTTCAATCCACACTCCTGTCAATAACATTTCTCTCCACACTGATAGATTTGCAGCCTAGAGGTCAGGGACTAAACACCAGCCCATATAGGGGATGGGTCACAGAACCTCTGACAGGACTGGATTTCTCCCAACCACAGGGAATCTGAGACTTAGGCCTCACACTGAGTAAACACCACCATACTCCCCTAGGAGGTGCTGTTTAAGAAAGACCACCTTAGCTCTTTAAGAAGGTCCATCTTAGCAGCATCAGCTCTCCCAGAACTAGTCTTGTCTAGTGCCTTGTCTTAAATAATAGTCATGTTTGTTAACTGACTAGTTCTTGTTACCAAGAAGGAAATGCTGAGTGGTCAGGATGTCACCTTGGTGACAGCCTGATGACCACGACCCTCTATGGACACCAGGCAGGCCACTCCCTCAAGGACTCAGGAGCTGGAGCTAGATGCAAGGGATACAAAGCATTTTGGGGACCGAGTCTTCATTGGACCTCACTGTATACCCTACCAAATTTCTAGGAAACTTAAAACTCTAACACAACAGCAAGATTTTAAAGTGGCACCACAGAGCCAGCATCCTCAGTCCAGACTCCCACTTCTTTATACTTTGACTAACATGTGTATCTGAATAGCTTAGCAGATCCTAGGGGGACTTTAGGATACGGAACATGTTTTTGTTACTTTCCACCCACACCAGGGGATGTCATTTTTAAGGTTAACTTTTTTGAAACAATTCTTTAAAAAAAAGAAATTACACAAATAAGAAAGTGCTCTGAGATGGAAAAGATTAAAGAAAGAAAGAAAGAAAGAAAGAAACTGTACTCTGAAGTTATCCTAGGAGAGGTTGATTCAATGAAGCCCATACTGTGAAAGAAAAATACAAGAGATCATGGAAATTACAGTGGCTAAGAGTGAAAACCACCAGAAAGGAATAAACCTGTGATGCCAGTATCTCTGAAACATTTTCTCATTAAGAAAACATAAAAAGAGCCCTACAAGGTTAAGGACTGTTCTGAAAGATAGAAACCACCTAGAAGGCAGAGTTCCTGTATACAATGTTTTGTTAATACTTTGTACCTCACTGCCAAAGTCGGCAAGGAAAGTGACTGGGGATTTTTTCAAATGTATTTTTTATTATTGTCTTTAGCCCAGTAGGGAGATCTCATGCACCTGAAAGCAGAGGACAGCAGCCTGTCTTCGGCCAAGCACAGCAGGGCGGTCTCCCACCAGATCTGCAGTGCTCATGCCCAGGGCCTGCGTGGAAGGAAGCACACCTTGGGTAAGCTGAGGAGGACAGAGACAATCTTTCCCCAGACACCTAAGACAGGGCCTCGAATCCAGCCCAAAAGCCACAACAAGCTCTGCACAGACCTAAAGTGGAGAGGTAACTGTGACAGAACTCGACCAAAGCTAGCCTTGGAGCACTCTCATTTTGTAGAGCACATGCCTTGTTAACAAATGTATGCCATATTTATGCACAGCAGTTACCCTGCCCTCAGAAGAAGCCCCACAAGTAGAGAGTAAAATGAGAAGATGGCAACTATTTTGTTTACAAGTAGCTAAAATGTAGCCACTCTCATTTTTTTCCTTAAAAAAAAAAATCTCCTACAGAGCCAGCGCCTGTAAGAATACTGGAAACTTTCCATCATTTCAGGGTGACTGCACGGGGTAGGGAGAATCATGGTCCCAAAGATGTCCATGTCCTAATATCAAAACCTGTGACTAGGGGCCAGGGATTTAGCTCAGTGGTTCTGCCACCTGCCTCGCAAGCACAAGGACCCGAGTTCGATCTCCGGTACCAAAAAACAAAACAAAACAAACCTGTGACTATATTACCTTTTCTGCCAAAAGAGAATGAAGGTTCCAGATGCAATTAAAGTTGCTAATCAGATGCCCTAAATGTGAGAAGATTATAGTGGGTTGTTGGGGATGGGGTAGGTTGTGAGCTCTACAAGCAAAGTTGAGAAGAGCAGATCAAAGATGAGAGGGATGAAGGTAAGGAGAGATTCAAAACATGAGGGGAACTCAGCCCATTCACTGAAGGCTCTGCAGGCGGAAGCAGAGACACAAAGAAGTGGCAGCCTCTAGAAGCCCTCAATGGACAGCCAAAAGAAAAATAGGGACCTTGGTCCTACAACCCCAAGGAAATGAATTTCACTAGCAACTTAAAATGAGAAAGGAACAGATTCTCCCCTCCAGCCTTTGGAAAGGGGTACAGCCCTGCAGACACCTGGGTTTTGTCTTGAAGAGGCCTATGTTGAATCTCTGACACAAAGAATGGTATGAGTTTGTGTTGCTTACACTGCTAACTTTTATAATAATTCTTTATGGCAGCAATAACTAATCCATCACATTTTCATTAAAAATAAAAACAACTCAATTATTTTCCCCAAATAGGTAAATTTCCTACTTTTATACTTCTAAATTAAAGAAGATAATCATATCTAAAAGCATGTTTTACATTATTTTTAAAAAAATAATACCTGGGCCGGGGATTTAGCTCAGTGGTGCCGCCACCTGCCTCACAAGCGGAAGGTCCTGAGTTTGATTCCTGGTACACCCCCCACACACAAAAAAACCCTAATCATGGGAGAGAAATTAAATGATGCTAAAGCTCTGGATAAGGAAGGAATCAGGAACATTTTGGATTAGTACTGCAAATTAAGCTCAAATGTGAAGATTAAAAACAAGCAGAAAATTTGCATATATCCTACTACTCCAGTAGATTTTTAAAAGTCTTTAAATGGACTGGGCATCTGAAATGAAAGTGCAAAAAGAATCACTAACATGTTAGAGTAAAAAGTACACAGTAGTCGCCTCTTATCTGTGGTTTTGTTTTCCATGGCTTCATCTACCCAGTGACCCATGGTCAGAACCTAATATACTAAAAATTTCAGAAAAAAATTTATAATTTTTAAATTGCATGCTGTTCTGAAAAGCATGATGAAATCTCAAATCATCCTGCTCCATCATGCTAAGAACATGCTAAGAATCATCCCTTTGTCTGGCACATAGGACATACACTAAAGTACCTTGAAAGAGAGAGAGCACACATGTTCCTATAACTTTTATTATAGTATATTGTTATAATTGTTTTATCTTATTTTTAGTTGTTGCTGTGAATCTCTTACTGTGCCAAATTTATGAATTAAACTATGTTGAATAGGAAAAGCCAGGGCACACACAGGCTTTGATGCTGTCCAAGGTTTTGGGTGTCTGCTAGGGGTCTTCGAGTTATCTCCCATGGGTACTGTAAACTCAGAGAAAGCCCAAAGTGCTGCACTGTCACAGAAGCAGTGCCCACCCTCTGAATGGCAACTTCGCCTGAAGTCACAGTGACAATGAACAGCATCTCTGCGTGTTTCTGGATGCTGCCCTCCCACGCTCAAGTGCACTAGGACTCCCTAGACTGGGAATCTACACTATACAGACTGCGTGGTCACTCTGGCCTTGGGCTACAAATGCTCCCAGCACCAACAAAAGCAATGGCTCCACCAAGGCTATCTCCAGCACTGAAAAATTTCTGAGAAGCCCACAGAATTACAGAGCCAATAACTCCCCAGGAACAAGAACTCTCAGAGTCAGAGCTCTTGCTCCAAGCTCTCCTGAGTATTTCTTACATCTGTCATTTCACTTCACTGTCTTTATTCAAGTGTCCCTTGTGCTCCCACAAGAGCCTCTCAAAAGGTCCATCTGCTTCTAATCCTCCACACCAGACCTAAAATGAAAATGTGATCCTGCTTAAAATGTGTCAGTGCCTCCTCCTGGCCTTCACAGGCCCTGCGCAGTGCCTCCCTGCACAGAAACTGAGTGAATGACTGAATGGCTGACTGCCCCCATTTAACAGGTGATCAAACTGAATGGTGAGTCTACATACTTCACTGGCAGAAAAGCCGGAACCTGAACTCTGAACACACCAGAGAAGGTCAGAGAAGGATTGGAAGGGTCATCTTTGTACAAAAAGAACACAAGGTATGGTGTAACGAAAGAGGCAGTATCTGGTAACAGCAGCATTAATCACACATTACAGAAAGAGTAGCATTGGGCTGGGGATTTAGCTCAGTGGTTCTGGTGCCTGCCTCACAAGCACAAGGTCCCAAGTTCAATCCCCAGAACCAAAAAAAAAAAGGAAGGGGAATTAATCAATTAATCAATCAAGGCTGTAATTTATATGCACTAAAGGCATGAAATGCAGAGTAATTAAACTTACCCTATTAGATATTTTGAAGTGCCTATTTCTAGAAATGGATGTGTTGTCCTGAAACGAAAGCTACCCAGAGAAGTTGAACTTCAAACAATCAAACAAACCCAGTTGATTTCCAACAGTCCTATTACATATATATTCCTGGTCAGGTAAATTCCCAAGATTTGAATAAGCGTTATCTCAGAGGTTCTCAAAGTTCTTTGATCACCTGGATTCTGGTTAAAGGTAGGGGGTTCCTGTGTGCTGACCTCTGGGATTCTGATTCAGCAGGGTTGTGACAGTCTGAAAACTGGGTTTTAAGACTCTGAATGAAATTCATAGTACACAAAGTTAAGCATTCTGCAATACGTGGTCCCACAGCATGGAGCGCACTCCCCCTGCTACACAGCACCCCCCGTGGGGACTGCAGTTTACCACTCCTTACTGCCAAAGAGTCCGCACTGGGAGGTGCCACCTGCAGCACTCAAGCGATGGGCAGAGGTGGTGAGGAAAAAAATGCTACGTGGATTTCTCTCTGATTTAGTTTTTGTTTTTGTTTTTTTTTGGTATCGGGGATTGAACTCGGGACCTCGAGCTTGCAAGGCGCTGGAACCACTGAGCTAAATCCCCAGCGCTGTCTCTGATTTTAAAAGGAATTATTTTCAAAAAAGATAGACCTCCTCAAACACCAAAATCTAAGATGCCCTTGCCTCTCCCTGTCACTAAATACAAGCTTAACACCAAGAAGCCAGTTTATTTCACAGTTCTACTAACAAGACTTAACATTTACTTGTTTGGATGCATTCTTATGCTTATAAATAAGACCAGTGCCAAGTGAAAAAAGTAATAAAACTGGAAAAAAATGAATCACTGCTATACGATTTCAGTCCAGGTCCTTTCTCTTTGGGTTTCATCACATAATGATGGTATATTATTAAATTCTACTTCACTTTTTTTCCCTGGTTTCTTGAAACAGGGTCTGTGTAGTTTAAACTTGCAGCAATCCTCCTGCCTCAGCCTCCTGAGCACTGGGATTATAGGCATCTGCCACCATGCCTGACTTAAATTTGACTTCAGGCAATGAATTGTCAATAAAAAAAGTCTCTGGAGAAAGACATCAAAATAGGTCTCTCCTTATAGTCAATCCTAAGGTAAACATAGGTGAAAGTGATGCAAGAGATGAGGGTGTGGACATGACCTGTCAATCATGAAGCTCCAGGACACATGTGCCTAAGCCCTGCACCTGGGACCAATCAGAAAATGCTATCTTCAATTCTTCTGGTGTGATAACAAGCAAGTTTTTTGGTTGTTTTTTTTTTTTTTCAGTACTGGAGATTGAACTCAGGACCTTGCACTTGTAAGGCAAGCCCTGCACCATTGAGCTAAATCCCTGACCCTTTAAGGAGGTTTTTGATAGGATAGCCTGGATATGATGTCAGGAGTGGGAGATACAAAAAATGTCAGCCATTGGCCTTTTGGTCGCTGTGTGCATTCTCTCTCTCTCTCTCTCTCTCTCTCTCTCTCTCTCTCTCTCTCTCTCTCTCTCTCTCTCCAGTGGCCCGCTCTCTGCAGAGGTACTTCTTTTCCTACTTTAATTGGCTCATACTCATTCTACAGAGCATGTTTCTTTGCCTACCTTTAATAAATGTAAGACCTCCCTGCCTTTTGCACGTCTTGACCAATTCTTTGTTCAGTTCAATAAGAACCTGGAAAGAATGTCTACAAGGGGTCCACAGCACCCCACAACCCTATAACAAAAATGATTATTCAAGTAAGAGTTAATATCAATGTGTAACAGTGACATTAAGATGTTGAGATCAAACACTGTTTTCTCTTTAGGGTTTCACCACTAGATTACCTATTTTAATTCATGACCTAGTTGCTCAAGAATTGGGCCTCATTTTAACTCATTTTACTCAGGACTAGATTTTGGTACAGATTCCTAGAATTTAGCAACTAGAAAGATGTGTCCTGGTGATGGAAGTACAGATTAGAAGAGTATCTTCCCAGTTTCCACTAGTGGTTCTCTTAACCAATATCCTGCTAAAAGAACAAATAGAACAAGTAAAAAACCCCATCAAACACGCGAAACTATAATGGACAGACAGCTTGTAAGGTCAGCACTGTGGGATCGTTTTCATGAACTATGCTGGGAAGAGGAAGCAGGAGCTGACCTGCGCTACCTGGCCTCACAGCACGGAGCCACCCGACCCAGCAGAGGTGGCAACAGCCTGGGAGAGGGTGATGCTGACTTCTGGCCTGACCAGAGAAGCTGAACTCCTCAACTCCCTTGTGCAGTGAGAAGTCTCACTGCCAGACGACAATGGGCAGGAGAAGAGAAAGGGATGCACGGTGGCCTGAGGATGTCCCCAAAGACAAAGCCCTGAAGGCATGCAGAAAGATCAAATCATTGTGTTCTGGGGTTCCATTAGCTTGTCAAAGAATCAGGCAGCCACAAGAGAAAATAATGGAACCAGGTTCAGCATGCGCAGGAGAGCACAGGATGCTCATTGCCTGAAAGCCAGAGGAATTTGCCAAGCTGTGCACCTCAACCTGACCTCAAGCTTCAGATCTGAGAAGCAATCATCCAGGCAACAGTGACCTGAGACCAGGAGAGGCCCCCGAACCCTGTGTGGATCTATCCTTCATCTCTTCTGATACCCGGGGGAAAGGATATAGCTGTTAATGATGTAGCATGAGAATGGGGATTTTAGAACAGTTCTATTCAGATAGTCCAGAAAAGGATGGGTCTGAGAAAAGAAGTAGAGACAGATAGTGGACGATGGGATGAGACAAAAGGGAAAGGAAATACAAAAGGACAGGGGTAAGGGTCATTAAATACTGACCTCAAACAGACCTAGGTTTAAAGGCTGACTCTTCCATGTGTGAAGAGTCACTTAACTTCAGGTTTTGGTTTCTTCCTTGGTGAAATGGGGATCAGGAACAATCTCATGAAGTTACTTTGAGTTTTAATGCTCACACCATGAGCAGCAGTGAGAAAGAATAAGGAAAACAAGGGACCAGGACCTGGATCCCGCAGTCAGGATTTAATGAACAATGCTCATTATTAGTACTAAGAAGCTTACAAGAAAAAAGAACTGATTGAGGCAAAGAAAGGAAGGAGATCCTGCAAAGAAAATGAAAAAAACAATCACAATGATCTACATACAGTGGCATCTCAGTTCACAAACTTAATTCTTTCCACGATTCTGGTCGCAAGCCAAACTGGTTATCAAATTCAATGGTTAGGTTCAACGCTGACCTTATGGGGAAATTGGATTCGGTTCCCAACCAATTTGGTTTGTGACCAGAATCGTGGGAAGAATTAAATTCACAAACTGAGGTACCACCATACATTGGAGATCCTGAAGAGCAGAACTAAAATTGCAAAAATGTCTAATTGGTCATGCACAGGAGTGCCAGAAGGCTCAGGAGGGTAAAAGGCTTGAAAAGGATGTGGAAAAGGATGAATTAGTGATTCAATCTATTAAAGTTTTTTTTGAGAAATAAATCAAGCAGAACAAAAGTAATAAGCTAAAATATGAACACAGAAAATTTCCTGGAGTGAAGAATATCAGCATGCAGATCAAAGGGCTCACTATATTTCAAACAAAATTAATTTTTTTAAAGTTTAATGGTATCTACCCAGATATAAATAAGCAAAAAATTTGAACTTTGGAAATAATCTTTAAAAAACCTCCAAAGAAGGTTCTGAGGAGCAGCTTAGACAGAGGTTGTTCAGACAGATATTCTATAAACAATTTCAGAGCACAGAAAAAGACAGAAAAACCATCCCAAGAATTCTATCAAGTGAATTAAGACAACAAAACCTGAAAAGGAAGTCACCAAGCCCACTTTAACTTCTGAATGATGAAAAACAATCTAAATAAAACCCTAGCCAACTTAATTCAGCAGTATTACAAAGTGCATAGACACAATTAAATTGGCTTTGGCCCCACAAAGATGGCCTGCAATTAATACATCTGCTACTATATCACTAAAAATGTTGTTAAAAGGTAATCCCTAGGTTTTCAGAGAGAAGCTTCAAATATTATTTCTGCCAACCTAAATAAATAAAAGGTTATAGATATTTATGTAATAGTCAACTCCCTATTTTAAAATAGTTATGCACACATAGTTGAAATTATATAACAAAATACTGATCTTCAAATATTTTTTTATTCTCACATATCATGAAAAAATTTTATTCTACTTTTCCCATGCATTCTTGATATTATCTCTGTTGTTACAAGAGCCACTTAGAGAATTTAGCAGTCTTCTAGAGCTACCATCTTCACTTCTGAGGACCTTTGGTCCATGAATGATATATTAATCCACGTGTATTTTCATTTCAGAAAATCATTTGTCCTGAAATTGTGTAACTGAGAGCTCTACAACAAAGATTTGTTTTATAAACTTACGGCTTCCAATTCTTACAACTGTGGAGTCACTTCCCAGGAATAACTACTAAATCAGCACTAAATGTCTTGCCTCCTTTTTTATTGATTCTTTTTAGAGAATTCTACACCAGCATGATGAAAATACTATACCAGGCTTTTCAAATAAAATAAATTGAGCCAGACATGGTGGTGCATGCCTGCAATTCCAGCTAATCAGGAGGCTGAGACAGAAGGATTACAAGTTGGAGGCCAGCCTGGACAACTTCAGTGAAACCTTGTCTCAAAAATAAAAATGGCTAGGGATGTAATTCAATCCAAGGATGTGGGTTCAATTCTTATTAGCAGAAGAAAAAAGAAACAAATCAAAGTGAACTGAGAAGGACTACCAGATGAAGAAAGATCTTACAAGAATTTAAGTTTAAGATGTCTCTTGCTTGTCTAAAGGATACATTTTTTGGGGGGGGAAACAATTTTTATCTTATATTCAACTTTTTACACAGCAGAGAAAATTACAGTGTATGGATGGAATTAAAGTAAGTGAACAAGGCTGCTCAGGTACACACAACCCCTGCCACCTGGCTCCATGGCAGGTCAATCCTGCAGCTTATCATGGGGAAAGCTCTGCTCTTCTAAGAGGCCCCAAAAGAACATCAAGATCCCTACTGCAAAAAAAAAAAAAAGATCTCTACTGCAGTTTGGCCAGAGACACTGATGCCTGGATCCACCAGCTGTGTGATGTGGAAAAGTGATGCAGCCTCTCCGTGCTTCAGTTCTCATATCTTTGAAATGAAACAACAAAAGCCACACTCAGAAAATGAAATAGTGTGAGGATTAGTTGAAGTAACCAAGGGAAGCACTTAGAACTGTGTCCTGTTTATGGTAAGCATTCAGTAAATGCTAGATTCAATAACTCTGCCTGATTAAAAGCAAAAACACTTCAAAAAATAGCAACCAAAAACCATGACTAGAACACCAAGATTAATTCCTCAACTTGTCCCCTCGCCCCTACACAGTCACTTTACCATAAAAGTCACCAGATAATAGGACCCGACCTCACACGTGAAGTTTCCAACCAAATTTTCAGGTTGTGGCCAAAGATCACTAGGGATTTCAGAAAGTTACCCTCATGAAAGACAAACTAAAACAAAGATACAAACATAGCGGAAAAAAAAACTTTAAAAAGAAAGAAAATGTTGAGAATGCAAGCAAACTTAGCCAAGCATGACAGCACATGCCAGCCTCAAGAGGCTGAGGCAGGAAGATCCTGAAAGTTTGAGGCCAGCCTGAGCTACATAGTGAGTTCAAGGCTAGCCTGAACTACATAGTGAGATTCTGTCTCAAGAAGCCAAAAAGAAAACAAAAAAAACCCCAAATTTAAATACATATACACACGAATACATACAAATATATATATATACACACACACACATAAACACATACATATACACCCATAAAATTAATGGTTAAAGCATAGGCTTTAGAAAAATACTTTATTATATGTACAAAGTAAAAATCAAACTTTATAAAAAAGAAATTATCAAAAAACAAATTCTTGGTAACTAAAGAACATGACTGAAATAAATTCAGTAAAAGTTTACAAAATACTGATAAAGAAAATTTCCAAACAGTAGAAGAAATATAAAAAAAAAGAGAAGAAAAAACTAGGAACATCAGAGGATTGATCTAACACCCCAATAGCAGGAATTCTGTAAAGAGAAGATAGAAGAGAGAGAATAGAGAACCAAACAATTCTGACATAAATAATACAAGAAAATTTCCCATTTAAAACAGTTTTGCATTTTCAGATAGAAAGTGCTTACTGGGGGGCCGGGGATTTAGCTCAGTGGTACCGGCACCTGCCTCGCAAGCGCAAGGTCCCGAGTTGGATCCCTGGTACCAAAAAAAAAAAAAAAAAGTGCTTACCGAGTACTCCTGAGGCACAGGGGTGAAATTTGAGAAATCGATGTCTAAGGAAGGGCAAAAAAAAAATCACATATGTAACAGCTTAGGAATCAAAAAGGCATTGCCAAAGTGAAAATGGTTTCCACGGTACCTCTGAGTATAGACATTATGAGTTTCCTTTTTCTCTTCTTCTGTTCTGTTTTTCATGTAACAACATGCATGATTTTTATGGTCAGAAGATTATTTTAATACACCAAAATCAATACAGAGACCTGAGCCTAGGTTTAACTGACTCCATTTCTTATCTGTCTTCATAAGTCACACCCTGAAGCAAAATCACCCAGAGAGGATGCTGGGTTGCAGAGAGCACTATGGACAAGCCAGCTGCCCACCCACGGACACGCCCAGCTGGCTGCCCACCCTGTGAGGGTATCCATGCACATTAGGTCGGCAAGTAAGCACCCGTTTTCACCACACTCCAAAAATATTTCACTATCTGAAAGAAAAGAGGAAAGCCCTCAATTCTTTTTCCTGAGACACATCTTTCTATCCATTATGATCATGTCTCCACTGCTACAGCCAGCATTTATTTTAATACAGAAATGCTAACTGCTCCAATTTGTCTTCATTCCACTTATCGAACCACGTGCCCAGCTTTGCCAAAAGTTAAGTTTCCTATTGACAGACTCACCTGTGGAGAAGATGAACACTGTGTTGTTCCAGAGCCCGTGACTTTTTAAGGCTGCAGTGACATTTCCTACTGCTTCATCCATAAGGGACACCATTCCTGCATAGAGATGCCTGTTCTTATCTTGGATAAAGTCATATGGCTTCAGGTATTCCTCTGGGACCTGAAGGGGCTCGTGGACAGACTGGAGAGCAAGGTAGAGAAACAGAGGCTGGAAAGAGAGTTAATACATGTCCGTTAAGAGGATAAACTCAACCCAAGAATAAACATGTAATTCTATTTAAGTATTTAAGGTACTGAGGTAGAAACAATAAATATAGAAGGAAGAGATACTCCAGATTTATCAGTTAATAAAAATAACATCAAGACAACCTACAGAATGCATTAAAAGTATTTGTGAATCATATATGTGATAAGGGACTCATTCAGAAGATATTTTAACTCTTACAACTCAATAATCAAAGGTAATTAACCCAACTACAAAATGGGCAAAGAATTTAAGTAGATATTTCTCTCCAAAGAATGTATACAAATGGCTAAAAACACAGAGAAAGACAGTCAATTCCATAAGTCATTTGAAAAATCCAAAACAACTGCAATAACATACAACTTCATACCCACTAGGGTAGTTATAACTTTTTAAATGGAAAATAACAATAATGTTGATGAGGGTATGGAGAAATTGGAACCCTCAAACATTCTTAGTAGAAATGTAAAGTGATATAAATAGCCACCAAAAAAGTAATGAGGCAGTTCCCAAAATCATTTAACATAGTTAGCATATGACCCAGCATTTCCATTCCTATACAAATAAAAGCACACACCAATTCAGGAGCTTGTCTGACTGTTCACTGCAATGTTATTCATAACAGCCAAAAGGTGTGAGCAACCCAAATCCATCAATTGAATGGATAAGTGAAATATGGTAGATTTTCAGCAATATATGACAATAAAAGAAATGGAGTATTACAATACAGATAGACCTTGAAAACATGCTCAGCAGCCAATCATGAAAGGTCGTGTGTGATATAACTGAGTTACTATGCACTCTTTAAGACAGGAAAATCCAGAGAGACAGGAAGTAGACTAGTGGTCCCTAGGGCTGTGGGGAATTGAGGATAGAGGAATAATGAGTGACAACCAACTGGTACAAGGTTTCTTTTGGGGTGATGAAAATGCTTTAAACTTAGATTGTGGCAATGGTTGCATGACCCAAATTTACTACTGAACTGTATACTTTAAATGAGTAAATTTTATGATATGTAAATTATATCTCATTAAAGATGTTAAAAAATAATAACAAGAGTCCTAGAATGGCCTGGAGAGCCCTGATCAAAACAAATAATAAAATCAATAACAACAATCATATTAAATGTTGTCTATGTGGTAGATAGAATAATTTAGATATTCCAACTTATTCAATACTCAAAGACAACCTATGATATGTTCATTTTACAGATTGCTTAAACGAAGTTTTAAAAGGTTATATGATTTGTTCAAGTTCATATTAATTGAAGAGTATTTTCCTATTGGAAACTCTATCATTACAGTATGTATCAGTAGGTACTTTGGCTTTTTGCTTTAGCTGAAATAAGTTTCTACCCATTGCACAAGAGGTTTAAGGTTTCTTGATATATTTTATGAGAAAACAAGTAAACACTGTGACTTGTTAAGTCTTTGATATAGGACTAAACATAAGGCCAATTTAGCTCCTGGAAACTAAAACATGGGATCCACTGGTTCTATCTCATCTCTTACACAAATTTTCAGTATTTAGTATCTGTGGCTTCCCAGGTTAGCCCCTCCTGCTTCCTGAGGCTTTCGGAAGCATTCTGTCCATCGTGGCCCTATAGAAATCTTCTATGAGTACAAAACCCCTAAAAAGACAACTGGCTTAACCCAGGAATAAACATGTAATTCTGTTAAAGTATCTGAGGTATTTAAATCTCATAATTTTTTGGTTTTTTTTTTGGTACCAGGGATTGGTACTCGGGACTTTGCACTTGTGAGTCAGGCAGTGGAACCACTGAGCTAAATCCCCAGCCTAAATCTCATAAATGAATGTGAAAAGATTAGGAACTAGGTCAGAGGGGGTCATATTTTGTTCTTCATTTTGATAAATTATTTTAATTATATATTATACATCCCTGTGGCAGAGTTAAAGAGTACCCATAAGCCAGGTGTGATGGCACACACTTGTAATTTCAGCACTCTGGGAAGCTGAAGCAGGAGGTTCACAAGGTCAAGCCCAGCCTGGGCAACTTAGTAACTTAGTGAGATCTTGCCTCAAAATTTTAAAAAACTGTGATGTAGCTCAGTGTGAAGCTACACACATACACAGTATTTATATATTCAGTTTTAACAGACATGCAAAAATTTATTTGTAGTTCAGATCTTTGGAACTTAGAAATATTTTTTTTCAAAATCAAATGTCAAAAATAGGTATTAAATATCACTACCTTAAAACATTGTGTCTGTGTGTGTGTGTGTGTGTGTGTGTGTGTGTGTGTGTGTGTGTGTAGTACTGGGGCTTTAACTCAGGGCCTTGCATATAAAGTGCTCTACCATTGGTCTATATCCCAAGCCCTTTTTATTTTATTTTGAGACAGTCTCACTATGTAGCCCAGGCTGGCCTCAAACCTGCAATCCTCCTGCCTCAGCCTCCTGAGTAGCTGGAATTACAAGCATGAACTGCCATGCTCACCTCTTTAGCATGGATGGAACCAACTGCAGCCACCAGCCAAGGTCTACAGGGGGACAGGATTAAAATCAGAAGGCTATGCAAGGTGTAGTACAACACACCTATAATTCCAGAACTCTGGGAGGCTAAGGCAGGAGGATGGCAAGTTCAAGCCCAGCAATTTAGCAAGATCCTATAAAACTAGGAAAAGGGCTGGGGGTGTAGCTTGGTGCAAAGGCCCTGGGTTCAATCCCGAGTACCCCTCCCCCAATAAGAAGGCTACAATAATTTGCTTCCCACATAAAGAGTAAACACTGCAAACATCACACTCCAAAAAATGGATTTTAAAAATTTGTTTCTTAAAAAGTTAGAATTTCTAAAATTCCATGTCTACAATCCATTTGGTAGCAAAATCCTAGAGTATGAGAAACAGGGGCCCCACTCCAAGTGCTGTTCAGTTTTCTAGGGTCTCCTCACTGTTCTGCCCAGGCTGCTTCACTTATTTAGACCATCCTGGCCCTTCTGTAGGGGCAGAAAGGGCACAACACTTTTCTTCATCATTTGGGTGGCGGCAGACACTTTCATAGGAAAAGACAGGTTAACAAGAGAAAAACATAACAAATTTATTTAAAGTTTCATGTGGTTCGGGAGTCTGAGGAATGAAGACCCAAAGACAGTGAAATCTGTCTACTTTTATGCTTAGGGTAATAGGGCATGGACAGCTGTGTAGAAACACAGACAAAAAGGGTACCATCTGACAAGAAAGTAGGCATGGGGAACCCAGCCAGCTTGTCTGTCCAGACTGCTCCTGGCTGCTCTGATATAGCATTTCTTCCTCCTAAATATAAGGGAGGACCCCTACAAGAAGAGTCCTATAACTTATCATCAGATAAGAGTAGGTCAGAGAATTTCTTTATGGCTAGCTCTTTCACAGAAAGGCAGGGAAAGGTTAGAGTAATATTTTTAAGTTTTATAGCTGGTTCTATGGTTTAGATCTACAGTGTCCCCCCAAACTCTCACATGTTCAGAGGTTCTGGGGGAAGGTGACAGATCATGGAGGTGCTGTCCTCATCAGCAGATTAATGCCTTATTAAGGAGCTCACAATGACATCGTCAGAGACTACTACAGGGACAAGGAACTGGCAGGCTCCCAGGCCCTTAGCCTGTTGCTCATCAGAAGGTCAATTTTTGTTTTCTTCTAAAAGAGTCAGAAACTTAAAAGTAGTTTTGCTGTCTACTGTAACTCTTCATTTTGCACCTACAGATGCCTATCAGGTAACTAAAAATAGATCAAAGCTCAGCCTTCACTTTGTATCCTTTGTTATCTTAAAACTCAGGGGTGGACTCCCTTCTCAGCAACATACAGGTATGTTAATCATTTAGAAAGTTTCTGCCTAAAAGTACAGAAAACAAGGTTAATTAGCCCTTACCTCATACAACCTTATCCTCCTTCAAGACTAAGGACACCAAGATAAGGAATTTACAGGGACATTCAACTAGCCCAGAGGTCTCCAACCATTGTTCTATACTTGTGATCACCTGGATTCCAGGAAAAGCAGAGGTGCGCATAACTGAAACCACCGCAATATAGACAATCATTTCACAGAACCAAACTGCTCCTCCAACCCTGAGGACTCCAGAGCTATGAAATCAGGATTGGGATAATGTTCAACAGACCCCAGCCCACCAGCTAATCCCTAAGAGCAGGCTTCCAGCCTTTGTGGGTGGGCCAGTCTGATCCTTTCACCAGAGTATGCCCCTCCATCTGCCCAAGCTGAAGTCTTTTCCTATTTTTCTTATTCTCCTTTGTTAAGGGTCAGCCTGATCTTTGTCAGCTCTTCAAGCTTAAGTCCCTTACCATTTTCTCTTACTTTCCACTTAAAGCTTTTTCCTGTAAATTCATGCTTTGCTTTTAATTTCTATTATCACTAAAAGCAAGAACCCATGCTAGCAGGCAATAATAGGTGACTGCCCTGTTAGCCAGTGGTGCCTGGCTGAAGGAGGTGAGTCACTAGGGACATGACTTGCAAGGGTGTATTCCTGTTCTCAGCTCTTCTCTCCCTGCTTCCTGGCTACAGAGGGGTTCCTCAGCCACAGCCTTCCACTATGATGCTTCTGCCTTGGAGCCAGCTGACCATGGACTGAATACCCTGAAACCTAGACACAAATAAATCTCTCCTTCTTTTAGTTACAGGTGTTGGGTATTTTGTCCCACCAATGAGAAAGTGACTACTACAGCTGGCTATGGGGAAATGTGTTGTAGTTTCCATGACCTGCCTCAGAAAAGAGGAATTTAATTCCAATAGCATACCTTGGGGGACAAAGGGCAGCAGGAGACAGGACAGGAGAAGGTCGGAATGACCTTGCTTCTGAGGCCCTTCCAAATGTCCCTCAGTTCAAAATATTCAGCACGCCAAAGGGGAATACTTAGAGGTTCACTTTCTATTCACTTGTAAACAAAAGAGTCTGTGACTCTGGTCTGGATTTTCAACAGTAGGTGGGGAACAGGAAAGAAAGAGGAATGAGAGAGGGAGCCCACAACTTAAAGAGAAGATGTCCCCATCAGATGAAAGGATTAACATAGGTTATTCTGGCATATTGACTATTTAAGTTAAAGGCATTTAAAAAGCAAGTGATAGATATACTATATATATATTTATATATTAGATATATTTTTTCATATAAAAGAAACCATACAATATTTAAGTTTGTGTGTCTCATTTGCTTCACTTAATACTATGGTCTCAAGGTGCATCCATTTTCCTATGAATACCTCAAGTTAATCTTTCTTTATGGCAGAGTAGTACTGCATTGTGTATTAATATCACATTTTCTTTGTCCATCTGTTGATGGGCATAGGCTGTTTCCAAAATTTAGCTATTACAGAGCAAAACAGAAGATAGATAAAGAGGAATTAGGGAGATCTTTCTCATATGGATGCAAAACAAGGGATGGAGGGAGGGGAGGGAAAGGTGATGGAGAAAAATGATGAAAATAGAGCTTTTGTGAATGGAAAGGGGATTGACAGGAGGAGGGACTGAGCAGAAGGGGAAGGATGAAAATTTTTTTTAAACCTCCCCACAATAATTGTAATCATTACATAATGCAAACATGTACTAATAAAAAAATTTAAAAAACAACACCCACAGGTACACAATCACTTTGACCTTTGTGCTGTTTGTTAGAAACAGAAGACGAAATTCCTGTGTGAAATATATTCTCCCTACACTCTAAAAGAAAAAGCTACATCCTTATCCTCAAGGACAGGAAATTGAAACAAAAAATTCCTACAGACCTCGTTAAAATAACTTTATCTTTTAAACCTTCCATGAAATGTAGTCACATTTCACATTTACTATTCTTTGTCCAATTCAGTATGTAGCTAACTTCTTTGGGGCCTTCTTTTCTTTTCTTTTTTTTTTTTTTTTTGGTACTGGGGATGGAACTAGAATCCTTGAGCTTTCACAGCAGGCGACGAAACCACTGAGCTAAATCCCCAGCCCAGGGTCTTTTTTTCTTTATGCAAAAAAAAATAATGCTTTTCTCCTATTAATCTATTTTACGTCAGTTTAATTCTCAGACCAGACCAGACCCTAAAGAGGACAGATGTGGAGTTTTTCCATGCCTATACAGATTGCTAGCAGCAATGTGGCAACCCCAGCAGTGAAGGACAGAAGGAAGAAAGGGGGCAGGTTATTCCAACTGACAGCAGAGGAAGATGGCAGAGGAGGATGGTGGGGACTGTTTCTGTAACCATGTGAGGGAAACACATTCTGGATCACTATAAAGGGCCTTACAGGGGCTGGGGATTTAGCTCAGTGGTGTCACGCCTGCCTCACAAGCTCAAGGTCCTGAGTTCGATCCCTGATGGGGGGGGGGGTGTCTTACAAATATTCAGTATAGAGTGCCTTCTATTCACTTTGTCAAATATAGCAAAAAAGTAATTAGAAATCTTCCCCATAATTAGAAATAATTAGAAATCTTTTCCCATTCCTTATTGGCTAAAAACAGTACCGGCACTCCTGAGGTGTTAAAAACATAAAACTATAGCTGTCCTCACTGGTCCAGTAGTCAGAGTTTTAATTACTCAGAAATGAGGGACACAACTGTCCAGGAAGTGAAGATCACCTCTCAGGGTGAGGAGGAGCCTTTCAGGCAACTGTCTCAGGGCATGAAGGCCTCACACTATGGGCCCAGCACTAGTGACTTAGTAGAACAGATAAAGATGTCCCTTGAGCAAAAAGGTTACCCTTTCTTCCCATCTCAGCAGCAGCATCCAGGGCTACTCAGTGTGTGGGCAACGGCCTTGCACACATCTGTGTGGTTCTGTGTCACCGGAAGGAGACAGGGCTTGTGTGGTGCAGCCCATGTCATGAGGTTAAGATCAGTGAGATTCATTTTAGATACTTCCACACAGTACTCTAAAAAATAAACCTTCCCCACTCAGTAAACTTCATTCCCCAACAGTACTGAACAGAAGAATTTTACAGTATTTTAAATTGGAAAAAAATCATGTATTTAATACCATAAAGTAGCCCAGTAAAAATAACAATTAGCTAGCTCCAAGCTATTTTCTTTACCCTAAGGCTGTCACCCTTTCAGGTGCCTTAGGAATGTACAATGGAATCCTGGGTGCAGAATCATGACTAAATACTTAAGTATTATTAAAAGCCAAACATTATCACCTAAAGCTACTAGCATATTCATGTTTATGATGCTAAGGACTCTTTTCCCTTTCTTCTATGCCATGGGGCTCCTCAGATGCATACTCTGAGCATCCTCCCCATGCTAAGAAGCCTTTTAGGGGAGAAAAGCTAATATATCTGCCAAATTTAAACTATAAATGGGAAAAAGGCATATGATAAGCTTTGAAAGTGTATTCTATCTTTTTTTTTTTTGGTACAGGGACTTTCAACCTCAGGACTTTCCACTTGTGAGGCAGGCGGCGGAACCACTGAGCTAAATCCCAGGCCCTAAAGTGTATTCTTTGATGTCCAAATTAAGACAGTTCTTCCCAAAATGTGCCAAGGAAAAGTAAGAGCCTTCCATTAGAAATTAAAATTTTCTTTAAAAAGCTTCTAGTAGATAAGGTGTGTGAGATAACATTTGTTTTTATTCTACAAAGTACTGTGGGTTTTTTGTTTATGTAGTACTGTGGATTGAGTCCCCGACCTTTGCATGGAGCTGTATCTCTAGCCCTTTTTGTTTTAAATTTTGAAACAGGGTATCACTAAGTTGCTAAATTTCCCAGGCTGGGCCTCTCAAAATGCTGGGATTACAGGCATGTAACACCATGTGTGGGGTTATTTTTAACAGGAAGATATGTTACAAATATGTTACTTTCACTCCCTAGTGTTACTACTAGGGGAATAACCCTGTAGAAAAGGGGAAGTCACTGTAAACTTTGTTTCCTGAGTCCAGTATCAGCAACTGCATTGGCATAAAACATCTCCTGAGCTTCTTCCCCTCAAATGCCCTCTTTAAACAGGTGCAACGTTAAATTGACCTGTAGATACTCACCATGTATTTCTTTAGAATAATGACTTACATCTTACAATACATATTTAAATTACTGTTTATAAACAGTACCTGAGAAATTCACACAGCATTAGATTAACCACTGAAATAAGATGAAGAAAAAGGCACCTCCTGAACCTGGTGAGTGCATCGTTTTATTGAGCACTGACAATGTAAATATCTGCAGGAGGTGCCTTAAGCAAAAATGTTTGCGTTACTACTTGTTATAGGTTGTGTTTAGAGGGCCCACCAAAGGCTCATGCAGTCATAGGTGGGGCTTTTCAGAGGCGGCTGGATCTAAAGTGTGTGAGGCTGGGATTGATTCATGGTGCAATGCTAGGATTGAGGGTGTGAGAGGGATAGAAGCTTGTTTGCTTTGCTACCTTCTGCCCGCCATGAACTGTTTCTCCTCTGTGAAGCCCCTCTGCCACACCATCCTGCCTTGGAGCCAGCCAATTATAGACTGAAATCTCTACAGACTGTGAGCTACAATAAAACTTTCCTCCTTTAACTTTGGGTGTCAGGTATTTTCCCTCAGCAATGAAAAAAAGTAACTAAGACACAACTCAACTACTGATAATTTCATCCATTTATGTCTGTCCTTGAGACTTGACTTTGAGGATATCTGGGATAATGGATCCTGCCTCAGATTCTTTCAGATGCTAGGAAAGTGACCATCCTCTCATCTAGGGATTTCCATAATGCTACCTGTGAGGGGCACTACACTAACCACACTCCTTCCATGCTCTGCAGATTTCTAGGGCATCCTTTTGTCCTCAGTATTGGCACTTTCCCCATCCCCCAATTAGGACAGCCACTCACAAAGAACTGGTACACCCCAGCTGCCTCCTCTTACCCACTTAATGTTATGGGGGTACTGAGTACTGAGTGAGTACTCTACCATTCCTACTAGAATGAATTTTTACTGTAGGCAGGTTGTAGTTGTGGCCTCATTAAGGTACTATGAGATTGTTAAACTTTAAGAGGTCATCACTGGCCATGTGCTTGCCTCTGTGTTTGGGATTGTGGCCTGGACAACACATCACAGAATGCCCTTACCTGCAAAGGTGCTCACAGTGGCCCAACATCAGAATCACTTGTAGGGTAGGGAGTCCTGAAATACCAATGACTGGATCCCACCTTAGACCAATGGACCACAATATTTGGCATCAGTAGTTCTTACAAGTTTCCCAAATGATTTTAATACATGATCAGGAATGGAGGCATTAAATTAAATCACAAACTGGGACTCAGAATCTCTGGTCCTGGATATTAATTGTGAAGTAGAAAGGCTGACTAAGGGTATAAACTCTGGAGTAGGCCTGGCTGCTCCAAGATGTTAGCATTAGGCTGATAAAAACCCCGAAGTGGGGCAAAGCTAAGGACAGACACCATGAAGATCCCTGATGCGAGTTAGCTTAGGCAAAGGCAGAGCCAGGAAGGTCTCACACCCAACAGACAGTCATCAGGGCGGCACCATGTCCAAACAGGTATGTGAGCCAAAAGGCACACTGGGATCTACCCCAAGAGCTTCTGGGGACTGTCAGCAAAGTAAAGTGCAGGACACTGGAAGAACCAGTAACATGGCATATTATGGAGCAACCTGTGCTGGGCTCCAGAGAAGGAGTGTGAGTGTGCACAAATGGTTCTTCACAAACCCCTATCATGCGTTCAGTGTCTGACAAGACAAATAGCTGCCCACTGCAGAAGCACTTATGAGCTAAATCCGAAAAATGTGATTTTAAGGCTCTTTTCTACTTTTACTTATAGATAATAAGTCAGCACATGATACAGCTAATAGCTTCAGTATGGTAAAAATGAAAAATATGTTCACTGATACTGGAACGCTGTATCATTAAGATGACCATTTTCCCCAAGTTGGTACACAGCTTCCATGACTCCCAGAAGGAAGCAGGCACCTTTTAATTTTTTATTCCTCTGTAGAAAGTGACTGGCTGATTGTAAAATTAACAAGGGAATGCAAAAGATCTAGATTATCTAAAATAATCTTGGGGGAGGGGATGTAAAGTCAGAGGAGTTGCCCTGAATCCAAAATTGTGGATCTCTTAACAGCAAGTTTGCCACAGTAAAACCTTATTTTGCACATAAATTAATTGTTAAAAGGAAAAGCTTTTTTTACTAATTATTTACTGTACATGCACCTAACATATCAAAATAATGCAATTCTATTTCTACTGAAACACTGTAGATACAGGATTCCTCAGAATGTGACCTAGGGACCACTCACCAGAATCACATTTTAGAGACTTTCTTTGAAAATGCTAACACATGGTTTCTCCCAGTCCTAATAAATCATACCCTTAGAAGTGGGCTCCAGGAATCTTCATTTCTAACAAGCATCCCAAGCTGATTCTGATGGGCCCTAAAATTTGAAAAATGAACCTCTCTAGAATTTATTAGATTTTTCCCTAAACAACAGTGGTCTTTTCTAGCTAACAAAATTTTGGTTATCAGTAAAGAAACAAGACTTACCTTCTCCGGAGGATGGTTAGCTATGAGGGATGTAGCCCTGTTGGTAAATATGTTTGTTGAATACAGGTTTTTATATTGTGTTGCAACTTCTTCACCATCTCGAAAATCAAGAGCACACCGCGTGACGTTCAAAGCCTTGATGAACACACAGTGCTCATGGGTGTAGTAATCTTCACTACCTAGGAGATAACCTACAACAAGAATGGAAGGCAAAAACTGTCAGCATAAAAATTGTTAAACAAACTAACGTTTCAGTATTTAATTGCCTAATGCAACTGATTATCCCTGACAAGGCTAATCAAATGACAAAACTCATCAGAGCAACACTCTTAACATCTCTATATTTGGTAGAAGAAGTCATTAAAATATTATCGCATAAAAATTCAAATTCATTCCTAACTCAAGTCTTTAAGAACACAGGCTCTATCGTGTAACTCATAAAGTGAGTGAGTCCACTAAAATATGTTTTAAAACATCAGCATTCAAATACACTGAAGATAATAACATCAAAATCCTTTAAAGCTATCTAAATGGCAAAGATAATAGAAATGTGATTCGTTACAGGTTTTTTACTGTGAGGTGGTAGTGTACATATGCACAAGATTCAAATAATGTCATTTGTTGGTACTGAGCATAGCAGTGGCTGCCAGGTTATTTATGAGGGAGCGGAGGAGCCATCTTTAGTCAGATGCTGACACCCACTGGTGGAAGATACAAGCCGTTCCAAACAGAGAAGCTCTGGACAAGCAGGCAGCCAGCCACAAGACCAAACTAAACTATAGCACTGAATTTAGATTTTTTTTTTCTACCTACAAGGATCTCAATTTTGCCCCCAATTTAAATGGGATCAATTGCCTATTCCACAATTTAGACTTAAACATGTTCTATATTTTCCTAAAATATTAAAATAGGTTGTGTGTATTATGATTCCATGTATATCAATGTCCAGAACAGGTAAATCTAGAGGCAAAAAGGAGAGCAGTGAGTGCTGAGGGTGGAGGAGGAGGAAAGAAATGGAAAGTGACTGCTAATGGGATTTTGTTTCTTTTTGGGGGTGATGAAATGTTCTACAATTGAACTGCAATGATATGACACACACTAAATTTATTAAAAATCACTGAATTGTATATCTTAATTGGGTGAATTGTGTGTATGTGAAGCACATTTGATAAATAACTTTTCTGGGCTCTTAGCTACAAGGGGTATATCAAAATACATGCGGAATGATTACTTTTTTAAAACTTATTACAGTAAAAGACACATTGCCATTGATTCCCCTTCAAAAATCCTCCCTTTCACTTCAAACACTCTTATCCCATCATTCTTGCCACTTTCTGAAGCAGTTCTGGAAGGCCTCTTTGGTGAGTTCTTTGTGAGAAACAATAAAGAACATGGTGAATGCAGCTGCTGAGTGCCATCCAAAAGAAAAGCAGACTCATAAAAACATTATGGTGTGTCCTCATCTACCTCATTCACTGGATCTGGCACTAAATGATTTCTTGCTCTTTACAAAGTCAAAATGATCATGAAGGGTAAATGTTTTGAATGAATTCAAGACATCAAGGCAGCCATGAAAGTGTGACTAAAGACACAAAGAGGGCTTCCAGGACAAGAAGGATTTTTTAAAAATTTAAACATCTGTCGTGTTTTTCTGTCACATCTTGTATCCCCTGATATATATATATATGAATATGAAAATGATTATGATAAAGCTGGCCTACCCTTTTCCTCAGGCATGGACTTTTCCCTAAATTGACAATTAAGAGTCTTAAATAGCTTATATGTCTCTTTTTTCATGATCCAATAAATTCATTCATTAGTACAAATAAATTCATTCATTAGTACCCTGTCTTAAGGTGACTTTGTATATAATCTTTTCTCCTACATATATATTAGACAGGAAAATCTAACATGTTTGCTAATTAAGGTTTAACAGAAAAAGAAATATATCCACGAAAATAATTTCTATCCTTTCATGGGTGATTAAAGTAGTTAGGATGTACCAAGAAAAAGCCTAAATAAAGCCTCTAGCTTCACTTGATTTTGGTTGACTTTACAAATCTCAAACCAGGCATGGTGGTGCACATATGTAATCCCAGCACTCAAGAGGCTGAGACAGGAAGATTCCAAGTTCAGTCACCCAGGGCTACCTAGTACAGGAAGACCCTGACTCAAAACAAAAAAATCCTAATTTTATAGATCATGCAGCTGAGTAATACATTATTAGTCTCCCACTAGCTTTGTCATAGACAACACCTCTGATTGAAGCAACGTGTTGGGTGAAAATTATTCCCTGGCAAAAGTTGCCTTTTGCTCTCCTCCTCCTGCTGTATCTTAATGACTTAACTATAAGTTTAGCTAGTCTTGAAACTAGAAACTTTCTAATCAGTAACTTTTCTTTTGAGTTAGAGAACCCAGAGCATTTGGTGAACTTCAGGTAACAGCAGCAGGCATATCAGAAAAGCAGACCACCCAGCACCCCACAGCCCTTTCTGAGATTAAAATATATCTCCCCCAAATTCCTATACCTGAGTCCCTGAGCAAGAGGACAGAAATTCCTATCTTACAACTTGCTACCAATAAAGCTCTTTCGCTTTCTCTCTCTCTCTCATAGAGTGGCAGCCGAACAAGACCTTTCATAGTTATAAGTACACTGGAGGTCCAGTTTGGGTTTTCAACAACTACCAAGTATCAGAGCTTACAGAAATAACCTCAGGTTTCATACCTATAAATGTACATGTTTTCTATCACTTGGGAGAATTTATGTGTAGAATATACTTGATTAGATAATATATGAACTATTAAAATTGAACTATCACAACTAGGAGAATTCCAGAAGTAAAGCTCTTGTTTTCTATCTAGATGTCTCCCAAGAGCCACATGCAGGGCTTCCAGAAGGGGACTGAATCATGGGAGCCTACTCTGACTCCCGGTCAGGAGGCGGGGCTGGCCAGAAGGGGCGGTCACTGGGGGTGAGACTAGAAGGTGTCTCTCCCTCCCTGACTCCCCTTCCCAGCCTTCCAGCCTTGTGCTGGACAACTATGGGCTAAAACTGTGAGTCAAAATAAACCTCCTCTTTTAAGTTGTGGGTGTTGGATATTTTATCCTAGCAATGAGCAAATGACCACATATGTATTTGGCCAAACTGATCCTAAGCAACTCTCTGATGATCACATAATGCTTTCATCATAACAGTCACTCATAAATTTGAACGCCGATGCTGAGCCCACAGATAAGAACAGCCTATGCACTTTGGGGGAAAATTAGAAAATACTTTTTTGAACAACTCAATCTCTGACTGCTTTAACAGTTGTACTGAAATACAGCTCACATGCCATACAAGTCACTCATTTAAAGTGTACAATTCCTTGATTTTTAGGTATTCAGAGGGTCATATAACCACCATGACCCCAATTATCTGACTGTTTGTAGCAGAACATCAGTGTGACAATAACCACTGTGTGGTCACCACACTCCTCTTGGCAGCAGTCATCTTTCATATGAACGCAAGCGTTTGTTCATCTGGGTCCTATTAGACTTATACCTATCATGTCTACCTCTTTTTTCAACTGAATTTTTAAGTATATAATTTGGCTTTTAATAAAAAAAATTCAAATATCCATAGTCTACCCTTCTGCCAGAGTATAGATATCAACTTATATTTTAGCAAAGGCCTGGCTGAAAAATCTCAAAGGAAGTACAGGCTGTTCCTCTAGAATTTCCACGATGACAAAGTGGTCTTACCCTAAAGTCTGACTTTTAACAGCTACCTGAGGATGCTGAGGACACAGCTGGGTTCATCCAGAATGCCAGGTTGATTAGCAATGCCTGTAAGAGCAACTCATGGGGGAGGGCACACATGCTCTCCTGGCTGAGGCCCTTGGATCTTGATTTTGACTGGATCCAAGGTGGCATCACAGAGGCAGGTGCTCTGATTCCATCGAATCAGGTGTAGCCTCCATATACATCCCTTTTACTGAATTTTACTTTCATGCATTGGCCTTTGCACGAATGGAAGAGAATCTTCTATAAGAAAACCACCACTTTATTACTAGCATAATGTCTTGTTTGGTTGGTTTTTTTTTGGTACCGGGGATCGAACTTGGATCCTTGCGCTTGCGCAGCAGGCGGCGAAACCACTGAGCTAAATCCCCAGCCCCACTAGCATGATGTTTTTACGCATGTTGTTCCCTTTACCTTCTCCCAAAGGAGAACTTTCTCTTAGGCCTAAGAGCCAGAAAATGCTTTACTTACTCTTCTTGAACATCTGGTTTCCATTTATTCTGTAAATAATGTGACTCTTACAGCATTTCCCTTTTCTTTTCTTTCTCTGTCTGTCTGTCTCTCTCTCTCTTTCTCTCTCTCTCTCTCTCTCTCTAGACTTTAGAAATCCCGTATCTTAGAGTTGACTAAGAAGCCCACCTAGAACCACAAATTTTTTTAATAATTTGGTGCCATTAATCATGTTTTTCTACTCACCCTGATCTTGTTATTATAGCCAAAGTTTTTTACATTCAATATGTGTTCCCTTTTGGCTATGGCAGGCTGTAAATAAACCAAGCAGCAGATGGAAGGTAGGGAGGTAGCTAAATAGCTAGACAGAAAGATAGCTCAATATAAAAAGAATTTGACAGAAAGATATAGAGCTACTGGCAAGATAAATAGGTTATTAATTAAGGCACAGTTTGTAACAGGTTTAAAGGGCATATTTTAAAACTAACTTTAGGTTTCACATTTATTTTTACAGGGCTATCAAATTCATAAAATCTTATTATTTTCCTATTACCATTTGTTATTTGTCTTCCTCATTTTATTAGTATTAGTTTTGATCCAATTATTATAATTGATTCTCCTTGATACAGTGATTTCAAAAACATACCTCACAGATGGGAGAAGGATGCCAACAGAAGACAAGCTTCTGCCACCCTCCCCAGAGAGAAGATAAAAAAAAAAACCTTTGAATACAGCCCTCAATGAGAAGAAATACGGTAAACTTTTGTGAAGGAAATACTGTATGCTTGTATTAGGTTTAACCTGTAATTAAGTACAAACCAGAAGGCTGTATTCCCTCTAGGTAAAAAGGCTCCAGGAGAGGTACAGAGAGCAGACCTTCAAGACTAGGGAGCCTCGGGGCTGGGGCACAGGGAATTGCTGAGCAGCTGCACAGGCTCACCTCTGCCCCCTCCCAGAGCATAGCTGGTCACAGTAGTAACATTAGAAAGTGGCCTCTTGCTCAAGTTTCCCATTATTTCATCTGATTAAACCTGGGTGTGTTTTATAAGAAGGCTGCAGTTAGTCTGAGCTGTTAGAGAAACACATGTGTTCCCATTACCGAAGTAGGTGTCAAATCCTCGGCGGGTGGGAAGGCATTCTTTCTGGTACATCCCCAGGTGCCACTTCCCGACCATGTGGGTAGCATAGCCTGCTTCCTGTAGGAGCTGGGGCAGGAGCTTCTCATCCAGAGGAACACAGCTGGGCTGACAGGGCCAGATTATCTGATGCTGTAGACCTGTGTGGATCTTTGAAGAGAGAAACCCAAAACTATGCATGAATGACATTGAGACACTGACAATAAGTACATCAAATGGCTGCCGATTTACTGGACACATCTGTTGATTTGGATGTTTAACTTGTTCCCATACTGGTTTAAAGATATTTCCTCACTCAAGTAGAATAATGAACACAAACAGGATTTGAAAAGATGAATAGAACCATGGCAACAAACATGAGATATTTTCAATAAATGTTTATCAAGGCTCCAAGTCAGAAACCATTAACTTTTTACTATCTAAAAAAAAAGTATCAATAACATAAGGTGTGCATCTTTCAAGGAAATTCCTGTGCACACAAGTTGGTATTTGATTAGAATGGCAGTCTTCAAAGATAACATGATTTTATTTTTGTTAAGTGTTATTTAATGACATGATGAAACCGACGACATGTTTCTTATTCTACTTTGCATAAACCATAGTTGCAAAAGACAGTGATCAACTTTTTCTTTAAAAAAGCAGCCCTCCCCTCTGTTTGGGGTGCCTCACACAAGTCTGCCCAGGTTCAAGCTCCACACTGCTGCTAACCTTTAAGAAACAACCACTTGTTGGATTTTAGAATATTAAAATGGAATTTGCACTATAATTGAATTACTCCACTTCCAATGGGGTTATGCCCCTGATAAACCCATCACAAGCTGAAAATATCATAAGTAAAAAAAGGCAATTAATACACCTAACCTACCAAACATCACGGCTCACCTCAGCCTACCTTTGCTGTATTCAAAACACCGCATTAGCTTGCAGTGGGACAAAACCACCTAACACAAACCCTTGTTTTTGTTTTTGTTTTTTCCCCTCTTTCTGATACCAAGAATAAAACTCGGGGCCTTGTACACAGCTAGACAAGCACTCTACCACTGAGCTACACCTCAGCATTTTTTTTTAAGACAGGGTCTTGCTAAATTGCCCAGGCTAGGCTCAAACTTTCCATTCCTCTACCTCAGCTCCCCAGAATGCTACCATTACAGGCATGTCTAGCAAAATTTAACAGCTTATATAATTTATTGACTACTGTACTGAAAGTTAAAAACAGAATGGGTATGGTTTTGTTTTGTAAAGATAAAAATTCTTAAACTGAACCATTGTAAATTTCAAATTGTACATAAAAAAACGTCTATTAAAATATTCCTCCTTTTTCCATTAAAAGGAAAACTACAAATCTGTGAGGCCAGATTTTCTTCATCAATTTTTACCAAAAATATACTAAAATATATTGCAACAGATTGACTAGCAGAAGCAGTTTAACAATCTTTTATGAACACAAAAGATGTTCAAAAAATACAAAAAATGCTACCCTTCCCAATTATTTTATTTTTTAAAGTACAGCTGTTTTTTGTTATTTATGGTAATGTGTAATGAATTTATTATTGCTATTTTTCATTGAATAAAATATTTTTATAATTTCTGTTTCAATTTCTGATAAGGTAGATTGTGAATGGTATAACTCAATGTACGCTGCTTGGGCCCTCAATAATTTTTAAGCAAATGCAGAGACCCTAAGGCCAAAAAGCTTGAGAACCACTCCTCTACTGCAGTGCAGTGACAGAGTGATACCTGAGATAAGGAAAGCTCCTCTGAGGACAAGATGCCTAAGCAGTTAGATGAGCGAAGGAATGAGTCTCAGAGGACCTGTGGTAAGAGCAATCCAGGCATAAGGAATAAAAACTGCCAAGACCATGAGACTCAAACTTGCATGGTGTCCATTCAAAGACCAGCAGAGAAGCCGTTGCAGCCCTGTCCCAGCTCTTGGGCTGACAGATGCTCCTGCACCCCGACAAGGTGTCCCCACTGGGCTGCTTCCTGGTGGGCCAGGTCTTCTTCCCCTCGAACTTGACACCTGCCACCCTCCTTGTCCTAGCCTAGCTGAGGAGGAGTGACTCTTTTAACATGACTCTGCCCCAGACGCCAGCTCCCCAGCACTAGGAGCTCCTGGCTTCCAGGACACAGAGTGTCCAACTGCCAGTTGACTGCTAGCATGGCTCTGGTGTCCACAGCTGCCGAGGATGGGCAGCAAGCAATCTGTTATGAATACATGGTTAACAATGTGTTTGTGAGTGATTTACTTGTTGTATAATTTAAAGTAAATAATATAAGGCTCAGGGAATTACATCTCATTCTGACTCTATCACTTACTAGCTTTATAACATTAGGCAGTAACTTACTTCAGTAAATGAGTATTGTAATTGGGCTCAAGCTCCTCACCTGTAAAAGAAGGTAGCATCTCCCTCCTGAAGTTGTTGGGAGGACTAACAAGATAACATAAAATGCAAAGTATACAATACACACTTAACAGCATCATGGTAGCAACTGTAAGCACTGTTATTCACACATCTCTCCCTCTTGCCAATACCTTGGTGTGTACTATGGTAGAGATACCATCACATAAAATGCACACCTATCCTGCTAATCCACAGTTCTATCAGTACTCACTAAATGCTTATCCCTGATTTTCTCAGATGAGACAGACCCACAGATTTTTGCTTTGTTTTTCCTTTAAATATTTGACAATAAGCAGATACAAGTGAACTCCCCAAAAAACTTCAAATTGATGATCTTTGTTGTTTATTACAAGCAACAATTCACTTTCTGACAAGCTTTGACATAGTCTTGGATTTTATTTTTTGTGTATCTTTCCAGAGCCAAAACCTTTTGGAATCACACCCACTATGGCTTGATTTCATGATATCTTTCCACACAGTCCTAAAGGAACCACATGGGATACCTTACATGTTAATAAAGTAGGTTTATTTTGAGAGTGATAAATAAGTTACTACCTTGATGATGGTGATGGTTTCACAGGTATATAGACACATCAAAACTTGTCCAGTTTACTTTAAGTATGTGTGATTTATTGTAGGTAGATCATACATCAATACAGCTGTTTAAAAAAGAACATGAATTTCAGCTTTTCTATTGAGATTTTATGCCTCTCTCAACAATAATTGGGTACCTACACTGGGATGCATGCCAGATGCCTTCCATTTGTCCTGCAATCCACTCCATCATCCTGCCCTTGGCCCCAGGAAACTACCCTGTGAGGACCAGACCAGAGTATTACTGTGCCTCCGGCTTCTCATGGGGTCAGAGCTAATGGAGAACCTTGGCTGGAGGGGAGAGGACAGAAGAGAGTAAGGGATATCAGGCTGCCAGGTTGCCTTGGCCTGACCACCTCTGTCTCTCTACCGAAGGCCACTCTGAAGGTAACTTTTTCTACAAGTTTCTTCTAGGTTCTGGTAACCACCTACCCCTTTCTTCCTCCCCTTTGGTCTAGGGGTAGTAACGGCCCCACTGGGTCACCACACAGCCCGTGTTTCCCTACACATTCACACCTTTAAAATGAATCCTTTGTAAATAAACCCTCTCTAAATTATCCTAACTTGAATATACTGTTTCTTTCTTGGGACTCTAAATAATAAAGAGGTTATAATGTCCAGGGAAAGGGAAATGTTGCTCTGAACATATAAATACATTCTCTCTCTCTCTCTCTCTCTCTCTCTCTCTCTCTCTCTCTCTCTCTCTCTCTCTCTCTCTCTCTCTCTCTCTCCCATCCAAGGATTCTTTCCATCATTAGTACTATAAGTTTAATCAACAGAAAATTGATCCTAGGCTCAAAACTTCCTCATATATACTAACTGACAAGCAAGAAGGATATGTAAAGATAGGTTTTATGGATCCCAAAAGGGCCAGTGGAGATAAATCCTAGATGCAGATTTCCTTAAATGGAACATTCATCCATCACATGCAGAGAATTAACTGATCGCTAGAAAGTACTGCCAAGAGATGCTTCACAATTCAGTTTTTCTAAGCCCTGGGCACTATGCCAGGTGGTCAGCTGACGCTGCCTCCATTATCTACAATCATGGAGCAGGGAATCTGTTCTTTCCAGTTTCTGAGAATTTATTTGACAGAGAATTTTTATGGCATTATTGGGAAGCAGAAGCCAAACTCTGGATGACAGCCAAAAACATGTTTTTGTCTGTTCAAACACTATCTGAAGTCAGGAGGCTGTAAAGTGTTGGGAGACAGAAAACAGGCAAATGTCAAGCTGGTTCCAATCCAGCACTTCAGCTTAGCACAAACTATGGAGCCACACTGTGCTTCATGGGCGGGATGGTAACAGGTCACCAAAAGGAAACAAGAGGAAAAAAGAAAGGTGCTCTATAAACACAGTAGAATCTAAACTCTTCAATTCTACCACCTGTCTCCATAACCAGAGCGCAGGTATGAGTAGAGATGGTATATGAAATTCCTCATGGGCACCTCCCTCAACCGTGTGTAGCTACCTCTTTTTCATTAACTAAGTCCTCTTTCACAAACACCTCTTTGCCCATCAAGGATTCACCCCACACAGGCTAAGGGTCTGAAAACCCAGGGAGGGCCTGCCCTGTTTCCAGGCTGGTTCCTTGAGATAACTGATGTGAATTCCTTGGGCCAAGTGTGGCCCATAATAATTTATTTGGTCCCATCACTTTTTCTGTCCTTTGGGACCTAAGAGGTCCTTGCAGGACAGTCTTATAAGCCTAAAAGAGAAAACCAGTACCCTGCAGGAGGAGAAGAGGATGTCTGCTTCCACATCAAAACCTCTTTCAATTCTCTGAGTTCCAGGCAATTCTCTGGTTATCTCTCTGGAAGCTCAGAGCACAATATTTCAGCCACCCTCGTAAGAAACTACAAGGGCTATGTGTGCCATACGCATACACACGGAAATAACACCATTTCTCTCTCAATCTCAGCAGTGATGAGCTAACACCCTGCTGAGCAAAGGGAGGCTCCATCCAGTCCATCTGACTTGTGCGAGATGAGCTCAGGTCCTCATTGTGCCCACAACAGTACTTAAAATTCAGAAAAACAGGCAGTGCTGCCTCTCTACTGCACACACCAGAGAGCTGGGACAGAGGCTTCACAACCAGAGCACAATCATAGTCATGCTGGTGGCCATTCTTGAATTGAGAATTTCTAGGTTGTGCCTTGGGGGTACACTCCAAGTTGTAACCACAGTCAAGTGCCACTTGTGCCACCTTAGAGTTTATTCTTAGAGATGCCCCACAGAACAAATGAGTCCTGGAAAATCTGCTCCCTCCCCATGAAGCCTTCAAACAAGCAGTTGGCTGCCCATGCTGTTGAAGCCAAGAGCTACAAAACACACATTATGTGTGCCAGGAGCCCAGCTTGGCCATCTGGCCTGGCCCTTGGTACTGGGCTGCAGAACTGGCCCATGTCACTGACAGTTTTAGGGTCTCTTTATTTTGGTGTTGATTAGTAGTTAAGAGTGCAAATCTCTGACTAAACCTACAAAGAGATGTTTGTAAAAAGAATAAACAAGGCAGAAATGGTTTCACTGACTTCTTCCATTATAAAGCCAACAGGAATTTATAATGAAAATGAAGGAAAACAGGAAGAAAGCTGAAGACAAAAAATTTTTAGTAAGGTAGTATGACTAAGGAAACAAAAATAGCCACGTATGATGGTACAGGCCTGTAATCCTAGCACTCTGGGACACTGGGGCAGGAGGATTCCAAGTTTGGCCCAACCTGGACAGTTGTGACTTAACAAGACCCTGTTGCAAAATGTAAAATAAAATAAAATAGAGCTGGGGATGTAGCTTAGTACACAGGCTCTAGGTTCAACCCTCAGTAGATGCCCACCTCCCAACACACACGGAAACAAAAATAAAAGATGACCAGAAAGTAACAGCTTTTACATCAAAGTGATTCCTGAAATAACAAACCTAATAAATTAATCAACAAAAACATTCTGTAAGTCAACTGATCACACTCCCCTCAGCTCAAACTTATTTCCTTAATTCTTCATTTCTAATGCCCTGGGAGGTAAAATATACAAAACATGGAATTATTTCTTTACAATATCTTCAATATTGCAGAATACGATCTCCAGACTTCCCTTTCCTTCGGAGAAAATGTGTCTTGGCTGTGGGGAGGGTGAGGCTGGCTGGCTTTACAAATCAAAAGATGCATCAGAGCAAGTCAACCCAGGCGTACCTGTGCAGGAGCCCTGACGTGTTTCAGTGGGGTAACCTCACTGGTCACTCTAATGCTAACACACCTGTTTCTCCCCCTACACAAGCACAGGAATAGACTGACAACTGAATTCTCTTGAGCAGCACCAAGGGCCTCGAGGCTACAGGCTCCTGGGATCTCTCCTCCTTGGATGCCTTTGCCAGAGGGTCCTGCGAACCCTCCCCACTAGCAACGTCTCTCCTCCCCCAAGCCCTGAACATATTTCTTCCCATCCTCACTCCTCTTTGCCCCACTTCTAACTGCAGGGTCCAGGAGATGAGGCCAACGACTGGAATCCACAGACGGGCAAGTGGGGGGGGGGACCCTGGGTGCGCTGGTGGGCACTGAGGGCACCAAGGAGAAGCCCGCCTCTCTCCATTTCCTACCCAAGGTTCCACTTCAGAGGTGAGTGAAAAGGCAGGTCTTCCCCATTTATCAATGAGATTAAGAAAAATGTGGCTTGGGCCCCCAAACGCAGAGGCCTTGAAGACAGCTTTCGAATCTCCTCCTGCCAAGGTCTGCGGAGCTCTGGTGGAGCAGCCCCTCAGCCCCTGGGGAAGAACAGGCAAGGCCCGTAGTTACCTACCTTTCTCCAGCTTCCCTAAGGCCCCCAATTTATTTACCTTTTAATCTTCTTGATTTCTTAAAAAGAAACCAAGGGGGCTAGACATGGATGCCGATTCTAGTGGTTTAATCAGGACAGTGCGGTCTTGCAGAAACACTCCTGCTGGAGTATGCAGCCACATGCACCCGCTCAGCCTTCAACACCGTGCTACTCTGGGCACAGCAGGAGCCAGGCCTCACAAAAGACAGAACTGCTGCAGTGTGCACTGTGAATGTAGACATATAATGTGTTGTATTTGTGTTGAATAAAGTCAATTTGTTAAGATTATGAAAAATTAGTATGTTCAAGTTCCCTATGTGAACCAAAAGCAGTATACAAACTCTATTAAAAAAGCCATAGGATTTCTAAGTCAATATTTTTCATGTTGAGATTACTGAGCAAGGAGGAAATGAATATAAAATGAACTTCCTCACATGTATAAAAAGTCTCCGAGGCACAACAAAAAACTAACAAATGGGGCAATCTATGGAAGATAGGATGAAAAGATCTTTATATTTGAAGATTTTAAATGCATTTTCTAGAAGTCATCTGAAAAGTAAGAATGCCACAAACACTTGATTGTGGTTCCTCAAAATACACTAGTTTAGAACTTGTTAGATGAGACACACTCTTCGATGCATCTTATGAAAACAGGAACAAGGAAAGCTGAAGGTTCAATGTTCACCATGAGCAGGCAGCAGGAGGTCCAGGGAGACCCAGCCTCCCTCTCTGAACTCCCACCATGTTTCTCATTCACTCAACTCCAGCCTCAGTCCTTTTCTCCCCATCCTTAGAACAAGCTGATTCCCGTCTCAGAGGCTTTGCTCTGTTGCTCCTCTCTTATAAAGCTCTCCTCCCAGAGTCCTGAGTGGTCAACTCCCCTTCATTCAGGCCTCTGCCCAGACTTCTCCTTCCACTACCAATTCACTGTCTTTATTTTCTCCCCCACATTGACTGCCATGCTACTTAAATGCACCCAACTCAGTCACACATTTACATGTATTTCTTTCACTGCCCTCTCAGTCACTCCTTCCCTTGCCCTGCCTCCACCAGAGGCAGACTATAAGCCCCAGGGTTTGGCACAATGTCCAGTGCAACTAATTTCTCCCTAAGTGTTTGTTAAATGAAAGAATGAATGCATATATCATACTTGATGATAAACAGAAAGCCTGAAGCTGACACATTTGTCCCCTCTTGCCCCTTCAAACATTAACTACATGATAGGTTCTAGCCTGAGCACTTAAGCAAGAAAATTAAATAAAAGACATCCACATTTAAAAGCAAGAAAATGATTTATCTTTGCAGATGACATGACCTGCAAATATAGAAAACCCTAAAGATTACAAAATACACACACACACACACACACACACACACACACACAATCAGACCTACTAAGTTCAATACGGTTGCAGGATGATCAATATACATATATCACTTGCATTTCTATACAACAGCACCAAATAATAGAAAATGAAATTTAGAAAGCAATTCCACTTACAATAACATCAAAAATATTAAAATGCAGCTAGGCTTGGTGGGTCAAGCCTGTACTCCTAGCTATTCAGGAGACTGAGGAAGTACTCCAGGCAGTGTGGGCAACTTAAGGAGATGCTGTCTCAAAATAAAAAATAAAAAGGGCTGCAGATGTAGCTCAGGGATACAGCACCCCTGAGTTCAAGTCCTGGCACAATAATAACAGTAATACTTAGAAATAAATTTAACCAATGAAGTGCAAAATTTGTATGCCTAAAACTACAAACTATTGCTAAAAAAACTAAAGACCACCTAAATAAACACAAAGATATCACACGTTCAAGGCAAGGAAGACATGAGTTTAAGGTTGTAATACTTTCAAATGAATCTACAAATCAATACAATCTCTACCAAAATTCCACATGCCTTTTTGCAGAAATGGAAAAGCCAATCCTAAAACTCATGTGGAAAAGTAAGAGGCCCAGGACAGCCAAAATAATCTTGAAAAGGAACAAAATTGGAAGATTTTCACTCTCTGATGGATATATATATATATATAGAGAGAGAGAGAGAGAGAGAGAGAGAGAGAGAGAGAGAGAGAGAGAGAATATCCATATATCTATGGTCAGCTGATTCTTAGTGTTCTGGCTTGTGTCTAGATGTCCCCCTGGAGCTTCATGTGGTCATAGGTGGGGCTTTTTCTGAGGTGGCTGGATCTTGAGTGTGTGATGCTGGGATGGATTCATAGTGGAATGCTAGGATCAAGGGCACTAGGATTAAGGGTATGAGTGCTACTCAGCCTAAGTAGCCTGGATAAAATATAAGGGAAAGAAAGGGCTATGATTGTCCCTTGTTGCTTTGCTACCTTCTGCATGAACTGTTTCTCCTCTGCAATGGATTGGAGTCAGATGGCTGTGGACTAAAACTTCTACAAACTGTTAGCTAAATAAACCTTTCTTCCTTTAACTTTGGATGTTGGGTATTTTGTCTCAGCAGTGTGAAAAGTAACTCCAGGAGTTACCAGAACTGCTTACCTCATCTGCCCATTAGTCTCCCTTCACCCCAACTCACTGGACTTTTCACCAAAGCCCTAAGGTTGAAAAAGGTGCATTTGTGAGGATTATTAATAATCAAACATCTTACACCTGAATTCACTTTCCTGTTTCAGTAAATCCCTAGTAGCAGAACGAGCAGCACATACAACTTGTAAGGCAGTGTTGGGCAAGATTAATATCGCTCTACCATCAGATGGGTTCCTGGGTGTGACACTAGGCATCTGCCAAATTACACACAAAGTTGTTCTAAGGAAACAAGAGTCTTAGTGTCAAAGAAATTTAGAGCTAGAAAGAGTCCAGAGATGAATCCAATTTCCATATTTATTTATATTATTGTTATATATGTTATTGTATGTCCTCTATAAGGGCCCAACTCCTAAGCTTATGTGAAATGAGAGATTAACACAGCAAAGACCGACACCTGCAACTCATCATTCCTAACCTGTGCTCTTCACTCCACACTTTTCTAAGTTAAAAAACTAAAACTCGGGATTTCATGGGACCACAAACCTCCATCAGTCAGTATAGCTTTGTTTATCACTTTTCTAATGAGCCAGTTGTGGGAAAGCTTCCCTAAAGATTAATCTGGGACATGATCACCAAGTCCACAGACATGACTTCTAAGTTATTTCAAGTACCTAATTCTGAAATAACTGAAATAACTTCCTCATTTCACTGCATCAAATTATGCACAACAAATGACTCTTTCAGAAATAAAATCTATTTCAATTTTACATTTAAGATATGTAATTTCTAACATAACAGGTTAATATTTTACATTGAGATGTTAGGAATGACCTAAAGATCCAAAAATAAGGAGATTAGCTAGTAAACATGAAGCTACTCTTGCAATGATATTTTTAGTGATTCTGTGTAGGCCGTATGGCATAACAGTTCTAAGTACCAACTCTGGAGTACACTGCCTACTTCATGACTTTGGGTAAGTTTCTTAACATTTTCTGGCCTTGGTTCCTTGTTAAGAAATAATGATGCTAATAGTAATACCTACCTCACAGGATTGTTGGAAAAATTAGCTGAGTTCATGCTTATAAATTGGTTCAGTAGACAGCAGAAGAGCAAAAAGGCTTTTCAGCCCTCCTAGAAATACATAATCCTTTACAAGAGGCTCCTTGCCAAACCAGGTAATTTCTAATTGGGTCTCACAAATTTTGACAGAACAATACGGGTGAAAACAAGAAAAGAAGGGACAGGCCAGCCTGGCCTAAGTCTGCTACACTGTGGGGTCTCTAATGGTTCTGGGGCACCTAGTGTCAACCCTTCTTCAGTTCTTACCCACAGGGTCTTCTAAATAAATACTCAAGGACCTCTCCAAGCCTGACTGTTGGTTACTGGTGCCAATTCTATGAACAAGTTGTTGAAGAGTAGTATGTGCTTTCCTGTTCAGGTCTGTTGGAAGAGAGGAAGTTAGAGAAATGAATTGCCCTTCCATTCTTTTGCAAGGTGAGTTCAGTTCTCTTTAACACCGTAGCAAACACAGACCCCCGGGACATACCTCCCTTCCCTTTAGTTCCTGTGTTACTGGCACAGCCTCTACTTCTGCAGTGTCCAGCATAGGATGTGCATTAGAGTCAGGATTGTGGTGGGAAGGCAGGAAATGGACATCACTGATAGGCTTCATCTCCACTGCAAGCCTTGGCTACAGCTGTTTCTCAGTCTCAGCAAAATTCTCTTTCCTCTTTATGAAGTCTTCAGACAGGAGGCTAAGGTTGATTTGAAAGGCTACATAAACACATACCAGGGAAGGCAGGCTTCAAGGGTATCCCTGACTGGCACAGTAAGCTTGAAATGTTTACAGAATAAACAATATACAGACATACACAGAGACACACAGAGAATATCAACAGTAGCAGCACAAATGATTGTATTTAATAAGGTCATAATCAGAGCTGCATCTTATAAACTGGGCAATCTTGCTCAGGTTGAAGGAAGAGTCCAATTTTATAAGCCTGATATACCTAGTAGATACAGGAAAATCGTCAGAATCAGCATTACCACCTTCTAGCCACGCTTTTTCACGTCATCCTATTTACCCAGGCTATTGTCTCAAATTAAAGATAACTACTTTAGCTGGAACATGTCTATAATCCCAGCATTTCGGAGGCTGAGGCAAGACTGCAAACTCAAGGCCAGCCTGGGCAACTCAACAAGACCTCGTCTCGAAACTTTTAAAAATTTTAAAGAAAGTAGGGGGCCCTAGAGATAAGGCTCAGTGGTAGAGAACCTTTGGGTTCAAGCTCCAGTAAGGAGTTTTTGTTTGATTTGGTTTGGGTTTTTTGAGACAGCGTCTCGCTATGTAGTTCAGGCTGCCCTCTCACTATGTAGCCCAGCCTGGCCTCGAACTCGGCGGCAATCCTCCTGCCTCTGCCTCCTAAGTGTCAGGATTATAGGCGTGCGCCACCACGCCCGGCCAAATCCAGGTTTAAAAAAAAAAAAAATCCTAGAGAGCTGTTTTGGCCATTCCTAGTCATCTAAATATGCTCGCTCTCTACTGCGTATTTCCTCTCCTAACAGCGAGGTTTGTAAAAGGAAGCCTTTAAAGCGATCATGAAGATGCTAGAGGGGGTCAGCACGAGCTCAACCCTGACAGGAAGTCGGCCTGGCTGACTCTAGCGGCGGGCGGAACCGGGGTAACAAACGTGCCCAGCAGCGCCTCCGATCCTAATGCCCCGGGCCTGACCCCGACCCCTCCTTCTGCGCCTGCGTGTCCCGCAAATTGCGCAGCCGCGATAGAGTGGAGGACCGGGCGACGCGTGCGCAGAGACCGGCGGACGGCGCACCTGATAGCGACCGGTGAGCAGCTGGCTCCGCGACGGCGTGCACAGCGGCTGCGTGTAGTAGTTGTCCAGCTGTACTCCCCCGGCCGCTAGCGCGTCCAGGTGCGGCGTGCGGAGGCGTGAGCCGTGGAAACCCACGTCGTTCCAGCCAAGGTCATCGGCCAGTACGAAGACCAGGTGCGGAGGCCGGCCCGGCCCGGCGCCTGAGCTCCGCGGCGCGAGCAGCAGCGGGAGCAGCAGCGGGAGAAGCGGCCTGGCGCCTCGGGGCAGCCCCATGCCGTGCGCCGGTCCTGGGCAGTGCTGCGCCGCCGCCGTAGACGGAGCCCCGACCTCACTCCCGCCCCGGCTCCGCCCTCTCCCCGCCCCAGGACGTCTCTCTCTCACACACGCCTCCGCTGTCCTGGCGACGAGCTGCGCACCCTGGCATCCTAAAAGAGATGGTTCTCTTTGACACCTCTTACAGTTTATTAAACATTGTGACAGTTACCGTCATCTTAAAGCCCTGCAGCTCAGCATCGTCTCTAATGCCCGTTTTTCAGAAGAAAAAAGCTTGTGGGACTCCAGACCCTGAGCTCCGCTGCTGTACCTAGAAGCGGAGTCGAAACCACTTCCTCCCTGCCAGCCACCCAGACACGCGCTCCTGACGCACAGGGCCTTCTTGAGAGTGCAGTTTTACTTGCAGGTCGCCCTGGAGCTGTGCACAGGGCCTTCTTGAGAGTGCAGTTTTACTTGCAGGTCGC
>NW_004624869.1:3504524-3524282 GCF_000247695.1 Heterocephalus glaber
AGTGCAGACTGGTGCAACCACTATGAAAATCAGTAAGGAGATACTTCAAAGAACTAGGGCTGGAGGTCCCATTTGACCCAGTTATTCCCCTGCTGGGTATTTTCCCAAAAGAATTAGAAGAATCATACCACAAAGATATATGTGCACCCATGTTTATAGCGGCACAGTTTGTAATAGCTAAAGCTTGGAAACGGTCCAAGTGTCCATCAACTGGAAACTGGGTAAAGAAGATGTGTTATTTTTTATAAAATGAAGTACTACTCAGCCATAAAGAACGAGAAACTAGAGTCATTTATAGCTAAATGGATGCATATTGAGGCCATACTCTTAAGTGAAATAAATAGAACACACATGTGTAAATACCGAATAGTTTCTCTAGTGTGAGAAACTGAGAGTGTAAATAAGGATTAAAAGGATTAATAACTAATAATTGATACTTGGAAATAGGAAAAAGTCCAAAGGGGTAGGGGTGGTGGGAGGAGATGGAGAAAGGAAAGAATGGAAAGGAAAAATTATGAGAAAAGAAAAAAAAATTTAAACAAAGTCTGTGTAAATAGGGAAGGGTGGAGGGGTGAAGGGCGCACAGGTAATAGGGAAAAAATAAGAACCAAGGTACATCATGTACATGTACAAGCACCCAGTGATAAATGTAAATGTATTGTATACCTAAAATGTACCAAAAAAAGAATTTAAGCCCCCCCCCCAAAATGATAAATGTCCTGGGCGGTAGATGTGCCAATTACCCTGATGTGGTCACTATGCATTGTGTACATGTATTGAAATGTCACACATCGTGTGTGCCCTGTAAATATGCACAATTACTATGTGTCAGTTAAAACTAAAAAATATTTTAAGGAAAGAGAGCTTTGGGAAAGAGGATCAAAAAGGGCCATCTACATGATAAAATGACCCTGCTAAGCATCAAAGAGCAGACAGGCCCATGTTAGGAAACTCTAAGACAGAATCCTAGAATTACTGGGTTGGTGGCTGTATAGGCAGATGGCAGGGGTCAAGAAAGATGAAATATACAGCATGTAAATGTGATTTGCACATTTGGCATAGGAAATAGTTTTTAAATGAAGCTTGGGTTTTCAGGTTTTTTAAACTTGAATTTGGGTATCATATTAAATATGTCTAAAATCCTTCAGTTGGCTGTAGTAAAACAATGTTGGTAGCAGGAAGAGTGTAGGCCTTCTGAGGAAGCTGGGTAGGAACAGAGTGAAAATGTAAAACAAAAGAAAGATAAGATAAAGGAAATGTAATTACCAGAGAAAAAACAGAATCAGAAAGAACCTTAGACATGATCTCATTCAGTGGCTATTGTCTTTGGGGACAGGCGCGACAGAGGATTGAACCCAGGGCCTTCACACTGAGTTACACACCCAGATTTTTCTATTTTTAGTTTGAAACAGGGTCTCACTTAATCGCTAAATTGCCCAGGGTAGGCTCAAACTTGGAACCCTCCTGCCTCAGCCTCCCAGAATGCTGGGATTACAGGTATGAGCCAGCACATCTGGCTTCCGTGGCTTTATTTTATAGGTAAGAAGTCTGAGACCCAAAGGTCAGGATCAAGTCAAGCCACTGGTAATCAGTAGAAATCATGAAAATTGTGTGCAAATCTGAAATTGGAGGCAGAACATATATTAAGAGGCAGAACCAGAAAATTCAGAGCAGAAAGAAGGGGAAACAATGAGGAAAGCAGGAACAACTTGAACAGAAGGACAAGCAGCACAATTTAAGAAGGATGTAGAGGCCAGCCTGTTACATGTGATAAAAAGGTAAAGGAGCTTGAGATAAGAGAAAAGTCCGCTGGCTTCACAGTGTCTAATCATATCTACTAACTAGTAGGATGTACAAGAACTTAGGTATATAATTAACTTCTACAGAACATCCAGGAGGACAGCAGCAAGACAAGAGAATAAACTGGAGCATTCAGCAGGCCTTAGAAGAAAGAACAAGAAATTCCAAGTCCAACCATACCCACGTTGGATTTTAGCTCAGTCACTAGCTATGTAAAGTTGAGGGGTTTACTTAAACTCTGAGCCTCAAAGCTCATCTTTAAATGAGCCATTGATATATATCTGAGAGGGTAAGTGACAGAGTACATGAAAATATCAACAGTATCAGAGAGTGTTAGTTCTATGTGGGGCTAGGGCTGTAGATTGGGGTACAGCCCTTGCCTAGCACAGCGAAGGCCCTAGGTTCAATCCCTAGCAGCATAAAAAATTAAATTAAATTTTTAAAAGACCCACGCCTGAGCTCAAGTTGCATTTTCTTTAGTAATCCAAAGGCTATATGATCTGACCCCACACATACTTCATCATTGAAGTGATGGAGAAAATGAAGACAGAGATCAAGTAGGCTGCAGTGAATGAGAAACAGCCCAGGCACAGACCCTTGGGTTGTTACTGTTGGGTTTTCCAGAGAGTCATAAAAAGTAAAGGAAATGAAATTTCATGGACAAATCACCTGAGTAGCCCTTGATTTTACTGTATACTTTCCACAGGGAAGTAATTTTACTCTTCCTGAAGAACCAAATGGTGGCCCCTTTTCCTTAACTTTCTAAGGTTCAGCCCTGACCCCGTGGCATAGATGTTTTCATCTGGAATTTTTTTCTGCTAATACTGTATGCTAATTGCCTCTTCTGACAGATTCCCCAGGAAGCTAAATCAGAAAGCTAATCCCTTATAAAAGCCACCTTTTGCATTTACAGATTTGGATGTAGTAAACAAATAGATTATTTTACCCTTAGACTCACACCTTCCCCATTGTACAATGTTTTTCAAATCCTTGGGTTTTCTTTTTTGAAAACAAAGCATATAGAATCTCATATTTTTTTAAATAAGCATAATTTAATTTTACTTTCAGTTAATTGTTTTCTGTTTCTTGAATGTCAGCTCAGAAATCACAAGTGTATCAGCCTTCCATTGAATAAATAAATTAGCAAAAACTCTACCAATAAACACGTAAGGAGAGTTTTCATTGTGGACACCACAATGGCCCTGACCACAAGGTCCTGCATGCTCACCTTGCCATGGAACCAGATGCTTTCATTTCCCTCCGGGTCCACATCATCTGTTGCCAAGGTGAGGCAGACCAGCCTCCGTGTCAGCCCCTCGGCTTTAATCTGTTTCAGTGCCTGCTTTCCTATGAAGTCTGCTGGCTGCAGGAATCCAAGATAATGATGATGAATGAATGCTCAGATGCTGTGACAAGGTTAGAGATGCAAGCATTTAAATTTGTCTTTGCTATTTTCTCACCAATTACACATTAAATAAAAATACAGATTGGATCACAGGTCTAGACAAATATTTCTTAGTCCTCGCATGACAGTTCAGCCACCTACTCCTTGAGAATTCATTAGACTTTAGGGTAATAACTTGTGGTGACAATTTTACCAGAACTGCCTAGGCAGAGAAACATAAGGCCTTCTGACCTGTGGTGGTGGACTAGGAAAGTGACCCTCATGTCAGGAGGGTCTGCACAGGAGACCTAGCTGGACATTGCACCTGGACACTGGACACTGCTACTCAGTCTATTTTACCCGAAGGAAATACACTTTTCTGAAATGTGATGCTGAAACACTCCCCGCCCCCCTGCCCCACACACACACAGTGTTGTACTTTTCCTTCTTCTGTCCATGGAATGCATTTACCTAGTGGGTTGCATTCAGTAGGTCATTCAGGAAACTTTTTGGTTTTTTTAGGAAACATTTATTGAGCCCCAACTGTATGCAAAGCATCATGCTAGGCCCTGTGTGGGTTACACAATGAATCAGACATAGGCACTTTGGACAAACAGCTCATTCTTGAATACTGCATTTTTCAAGCCTTTTTGTTCTTCCATGAAATACATGACAGATGACATTACTATTCCTAATACACTTCCAAGGGCACTCATAGGGTTATTCCCAACACAGTGCAAGTGAGTTAGTGACATTGCTTTTCAGACAATCTTGAGTACATTTTTAGGTTTTACAAAAAAATGTAGGAATCAGGTAAACTCAAAGATTTTCCCATTATTAGTAATACACCTTACAACTAAGTAGGACAACTGATGAGCAGTGATTCTCAGTAGTGACATTCAGCTAATGAGGGACACAGTTCTACTCAACTCGAATGCCAAGGGACACTTAGTAAACAAGATAAACTGGAGAATGCCCAGGAGGGAGGTGCCCTCAGAGGAACAGTATTGTAAGACTTCTACATACGGAGCTCAGAAACACATTGCTTATCTTATGGGGCTAAAAGGGGATTTGTGATGCACAAAGCATATCCTGCTGAATGAGATTTAATTAGAGATTACAATAAAAACAAAATTCTTGAAACAGTTCTCATACATAGACTACTCTCTGAAAAAAGAAAAGAATGTACCATAAATTTTAATTCTTCATTGGCCATAAAAGGAAAGAAAATCATATTTCATGCCAAAGATGGTCCCCATGGCCAACATTTAGCATTTATGCACCCCTTTCACACCTGAACATTCAGGACTTCATACAGTAAGCCCCATGAGCTCCTAGCCAGGCAGCATGAGGTTCCTCACATGCCCTCTACCTAGCATCCCCAGTCCACTCCTTGATCAACTGAGAGCTGCCAGGATGAACTCACAGTGCACACAACTTTTATGAATATTGCAACTTCCAATTGCAGACCTGCACAGGAAGCTAAAGAAAGCTTGCATTAGCCACAGTTAAAATAATGTGAAAAATGAGTCCAGCTCTCCCTCCTTCCCGAATGTGACCCAGATGGTGAAAGCCAACTGTAAAGTTTTATTATGAAGCCAGAGCATGAAGACTTACAGAAGACTGGAACCAGTATTATTTAATACATGGGGATGGACAGGAAGAGCTCAATTTATCTGAATATAAAATAAAGATAAATTCATGATAAAAAGTCATAACAAACCAAAGTTCACCATAGCTTTTTAAAATATGTATATACGTTTATTTTCTTACATTAGCACATAAAATATAGAAATATTTACACATATAAAATATTAAAACTACCTTCAGAAATAAAGAAGACAACAATATTTTACAAAGAACACATTTTTGGAAATAGACACATTGAAAAAAAAGATTTAAGACAGATGACAAAAAATTTAAATTAACAGACTCCACAAGTTGATAGATGAGTTGGTATTAATTTGGTAAAGCAAATAAAATGTTCATAGGTAGTAAACCAGATTTACATTTAAGATGGTCTAGACAGGGCCAGGGATTTAGCTCAGTAGCCGCCGCACCTGCCTCAAAAGCGCAAGGTCCTGAGTTTGATCTCTGGTACTGCAAAAACAGCAACAACAAGACTGTCTAGACAAAATTACAGGGACTTTCTTTGCAATGAAATTGAGTCAATTTTATTTTACTCTCTAAATCACAAATCTTTGGTAACTGCTTCCCCTTTTGTATAAATATTTAAAACTTCTAACTTGTCTTGAGAATTTTAAGCATCTTCACAGCAAGTTGTAAATATTTTAAGGGGCTCTCTGCCTTCTATTTTTGGGAACAAAATTCCAGATATCACATTGATTTCAAAATTAAAAACAATTATTTTTACTTTTTAAAATAAAAACCTACCATTTTCTAATTAACCTCCATGATGATTTACAATTGATTTAGAGGTCACAATCTTCATAAATTCTCTTTGTTCTTTTTAGTATCAGGAAGAGGACTCATTTTATAACGGGGTTTCAGAAGCTTGCCATTCAAGCAGTCTTCAGTGCTGTGATAATCACATAGACAATGTGCACAGTAATCAAATCCACAACCTTTCATTCACAGGTTGTACATTGTGAATAGCAATCAAGTTTTTCTGGTAATTTACAGAGAATGCAGATTTTGAGGCTTTCATTCTTTTTCAAAGACTTGGCGACCTCAGAGAATTCACTGCGTCAACTATAAGTAGAACCTCTGACCACCTTTCTTGGGTGACTTGGCCTAAGCATCTTTTTCAGGAAGAGTCTGATTTTTGAACAGAAGCTAATGCAGTTCTTATCATAACATATTCTCTGTTTGAAGCCTGTGGTGAAAATGGTCTTTTCAGGAACTCTTTGCATGCTTTGCTTTACAACTGGCATGTCCCTTTATTGTCTTCTAGAATCTTCGCCAAGTAGTGCTCACCTTAGCCATATTGATCAAGTCCATCTCACTGAGCTGAGTGAAAATAGATGTTCAGAGATGTAGAGTTCCCTTCGAAAGAATTCATTGAGAATATCTATACAAATTCTAGGCCCATTTTCCCACCAATTACATTCTGTAGTCTAAAATTTCCACTGGATATAATTTCCACCAGTATTTCTTGATCTATTTTAGGATTTAGCTTGGCATTCTTTTTAAATATTGAACAAAATACTTTTTTGAAATGAAGAACTGGCAGGAAGTTTGTTTTGGGATATTGGTCTGGGCTTTGTGTACGTAGCAGTCAGGACCAGGGATTGCTTGTGAAATTTTCTCCAAGAGTGAGGCTGCCCTCTTCATGTGCACTGAGGCACTTTGTTAAATGAGGAAAAGCTGCTGTCTTCATAAATCCTATTGGTCTCTAGTTCTGTTTCATTTGAACTATTGTTTGTCCAATGTGTAGATTTTCCTTGTTATGCAAGGGCTTGCTTTTTGTTTCAAGTTCTCCAATCCAAGGCCTCACAATTGGTAACGTAAGGTATGATGACCTTTCATAGTCTTTCATGCAGTCTTTACAAGAAACTTCCAAATACACAGGACTATAGAAACCGGGTCTTCCAGTGTCATCAGGTTTTACCAGTTTAATTTCAGAACAAATATGGTTACAATTAACATCATATTTCATTTTGACATAAAGAGTGGAACTTTCTTCTTTATAATTGTCCAGGGGCGAGTGTGCCCGGCAATTGACATGTGACCCAGCTGCAGTGGCACCAGCTCATGCTGGTGGGTGGGTTTCTGTCTCAGGTGAAGGAATAGCACTATAACTAAAATATGTATATCTAAATACAAAAAGAACTCTATACCAATGACAAAATGTTTTGCTATCCATGGGGGTGCGGGTACTGGGCATTGAAGCCGAGGCTTTTGATACTGTGCTTTATCCCCACCCCTATTTATATTTTTAATTTTGACCCAGGATCTCACTAAGTCTCTAAATTGTCTGGATAGGGCTTAAAACTTAACGATCCTCTTGCCTCATCCTCCCAGAGTGCTGGGATTATAGATATGCACCATCACACCTAGATTTTTCTATCTTTTTAAAGGGAGATTTGTTTTAACAGATAGATAATAGATAAATGATGACAAAGGTGCTTTTTAGAGTCCCTGTCTCCTTCCCATCTCTACTTAGTTTATCTCCATTTCCTATCATCTATCCTTTATATTATTTAATAAAATACAACTGCTATAAATACTCTAAATGAAGAATATTCTTTTTAAAATTTTCCCTTGGTGGCTTGAACCTGTTTTGAATGACATTCATTACACAGTATTTTTGTACTCTGTAAAAGTACTTGAAAACATCCTGAAGGTTAATACTAATGGGATTTGATGGTGGTATTTTATAGCCCTGAGTTAGGAAGCAATCTTGCCAGTGGTATCACCCTGAGATGGGAATGAAAACAGTATGCTAACAAACAGCAGCAAGCCACCCTTTGTAGAGAATACTGAAAACATTGGTTTGGGCACAGGCAGGGCATGCGCCTGTCCACCCTGCACAGCCCTCCTTCCCGAGGGAGCCACACCTGACCTGGGGTGATTTAAGTGGGTGACAGCATTTCATCCTCATTTGACTTGGCTTCCCCCCAAGACTGTATATTGTACTTTACTATATCCTTATTAATTATAAAGGAGAAGAAAATGTGTCTGACGGTTATGCTATAATGAAAGCTGGGGCTTTCAGCATGACCCAAGAACAGAAATACATGGCTTTAATGAGTCATTGTCAAATTAACTGTATAAATAGCCATTAATGTCTTTGAAAAATGTATAAATTTGGGAGCACTGAGACTATAGCTTAAAATAGTGTTGGCTGGTGTTTTTTCATTTATTAATTTTAAATAGCACTAAGAGCCATTAAAAGAGCCACCTGCAACAGGAACTAAATGTAACATCCCTATACATGAAAACATTTAGATTTTCAGTGGGGAGTCATTGGTCATCTCTGATTAGCCCTACTACACGTGTATTACCTAGATGCCAGTGTGAATGAAATATACTAAACTAGTGCATTTGAGGTGGTGACTCTCCGGGCAGCTCAGTCTGCAGATCTAGAAGATCATATCGGACGGCAGCAGTGAAGGAGCCTGATATGGAGCCAGATGAGGGCTCTGGGGTAGACCAGGAGAGACCATAAACACACAGCTTCAGACCTTTTCTCATCCATGTATGTGGAGCAAAGAACACCCACCAGGAAATTCCCTGAAGTCATGGGTATGATTTCACTTTTTGGATAAAAATCTTTTAATTTAAATATCAAAAATTCTAAAGATCCAAGGGAATCAGTGCTGCATTCTGTGTCCCAATAAAGCCCTTTAGAAATCAGGTGCAGCACTGAATCACACCTGCATTTGACAGTCAAGGAGATAGCTGCACTCATAGAGACCTGCCGGGCACTGGGACTGCAGGTGGCTGCCTGGAGATGAAAATCAGGTGACAGCTTCTGCTGCTGTCCCTCAAAGCTTTCCCGAAAAGCTTCTCATTTGAAACGGGCTTCTGATCATGGTTTGCAATGCTGAAGACCCCTTTGTGAGCACAGGGCCTGGCCAGCCACGGGCCTGTGTCATCTCCACCTGCTTCCAAGACGCTGGGTTCCCTGTGCACCAAGGGCCCCCAGGAGCGAGCCGGGCCCTTCCCTCCATGGAGATAAATAACACCACTGTTCACTGCATAGTCACAAACTCCAAACCACAGAAGTCCTTAAGCAAGCAGAGAAAGAGTCCAATCTCATTTCTCATGTAAAGACCTGAAGGCACCGCAACAGAAAGAGCCTTGCTGAAGGTGACAAGACGACCTAGTGCTGAACCTCAAGCCAGGTCTCGAAACTCCCTTCCATCCCCACAACCTCAAGCTCTGCAATGGCCTACATAACTTCACAAGAACCATGCTTTTAATAGCTCTTTGACAGAGAGAGATTTAAATTGTTGGCTTAGCAACTAAAGAGTGTTATTAGCTGGAAAACGACTACTCCCACGTGTGTACTTTTCATTCTCTTAACAATCTAAAGGAAACAACTCAGCTACTATTTTTCTAATCTAAATTACTAGCCAGGTAAGAATTCCTTGTCATAAAAGGCTTTAATATAACTAGAAAAGGGATCCTATTAACTAAAAGAAATGGGGGGGGGGCAAAATAGAAACCTGGAGAAAATATTTAAAATATGCCTAAGCCAGGTCAATGATAAAATTAAGTACTCGGGAGGCTGAGGCAGGACAATCCTGAGTCTGAGGCCAGCCTAGGTCACACAGTGAGTTCAAGGGTGGTCAAGACTACATAGTGAGATCCTGTCTCAATAAAACAAAAGCATAATAATAATAATTAGCTTTCAAACAAAACTAGATTTTTTTCAGAACTAAAATAGCCTCCATTACATGTGTTCTAACACTTTTACTGGATTCAATTGTAAAGAAAATGTTTATTTCAGCTGGAGGTGGTGGTGCACACCTGTAATCCCTGCCCTCAGGAGGATGAAGCCAAGAGTTCAAGGTCAGCCTGGACTGTGTAGTGAGTTAAAGCCAGCCTGGACCATATAGCTAGACTGGAATGGGCTGTGGCTTTACCAAGTGTACTTTATATTTCACTACATTAGCACCTATTACAGTATAGACTTCCCACAGTACAGTTGGCTGTCTGCATCCCTGGGCTCTGTACCTGTGAACCAGTCAACCATGGACAGCAGGTACTCAGGAAAAAACTGTGCCTATACCAAACAAGGACAGACTTTTTTCCTTGCCATTCCCTAAACAACACAGTGTAACACCAATTTACATATCAATTTCACGGTACTAGGTAATAAAAGTAATGTAGAGGGCCAGGGATTTAGCCCAGTGGTTCTGCCACCTGCCTAGCAAGCTCAAGGTCCCAAGTTCGATCCCCAGTACCCCCCCCCAAAAAAAGTAATGTAAAGATGATTTAAAGTAAACAAAAGGGGGCCGGGGAATTAGCTCAGTGGTTCTGGCGCCTGCCTCGCAAGTGCAAGGTCCCGAGTTCGATCCCCAGTACCAAAAAAAAAAAGGATGTGAATAAATTATATGCAAATACGATGCTGTCTTATATAAAAGGTTGATCAAACTAGGGCTGGGGATTTAGCTCAGTGGTTTCGCCACCTGCTGCGCAAGCGCAAGGACCCGAGTTCGATCTCCGGTACCAAAAAAAAAAAGATGATGAATTTCAATTTTTAAAAATGTCTTACAATAAAAGATACATTGCTATTGATTCCCCTCAAAGTTCTCCCTTTGGACATGCTATCCCATTGTTCGTGAAAAAGTTTTCTTTCATGTCTTTACAAGGTGTGATCAAAAATTCAGTGACTGCTGCTGCCAAGTGCCATCCAATGGAAAGGCAGGCTCATAAAAACATCATGGAGTGTCCTCATTCACCTTATTCATTAGATCTAGCACCATGGGGCTTTGGCTCTTCCTAAAGTCAAAATGACCATGAAAGATAAAGGTTTTGATTGACTCAGGACATTGAAAGAGCCATGATAAAACAATTAAAAATATTCATGAAAGAGGCCTTCAGAACTGCTCCAGAAAGTGGCAAGAATGGTGGGATAAGTATGTTTGAAGTGTGTGTGTATGGGGGGGGGGGATACTCTGAGGTGAATTAATGCCAATGTGTCTTTTTTTTTTTTTTTTTTTTGCGGTACTGGGGATTAAACCCAGGACCTTGTGCTTGCAAGGCAGGCACAGTGCCACTGAGCTAAATCCCCAGCCCAGCAATGTGTCTTTTGCTGTAATAATTTTTTTTAAAGAATTTAAACATTCACTGTATTTTTGAATGACACTTCATATAAGAGACTTGAGCATCTACATGTTTTAGGCTGAGGGAGGGCCTCAGAACCAACTATCCATCCCATACTGAGGGATGACTATAGCTTTCATCTCTCTAGGTTGGTGTTATGGTTTATATTTAATGTTCCTCCAAAGCCTCATGTGCTCATAGGTGGGGCTTTTGGGAGGTTACTAGATTCTGGCTGTGTGACACTGGATTGATCCACTGAGAGGCTTACAGCTATATGATGTCAGGAGGTGAAGCCTGGTGGGAAGAGGAGGATCACTGTGGGTGTGGCCTGGAAGAGTGTATATATACATCTTTGCTCCTCCCTTAATTGCTCCTTTGCTTCCTGCCTGCCCTGCCATGCAGTGCCCCTCTGCCATGCTCCCTTGCCTTGGAACCAGCCAACTATGGATGGAAATCTCTACAAACTGTGAGCTAAAGGGTGTGGGACATTTTGTTCAAGCAACAAGAAAGTAAGATAGCAGGAGTGAAAAACAAGTACTCATTTGGTGTTTTAAGGATAGTACTTAAGCCTAAATGCAAAGTAAATGATTATTAAAGGAAAAGCAATGAAGAAATGAGCCTCAGTTAGGGACTCAAGACCTTCCTTGCTGAAGCCTGAAGAAAGAACCCCAAAAGAATATAGCTGCTTTCCCCCACATTTGATAAGATGGAAAGTAACTAACATTTAGTGAGGTTCCAAATGGTCTTTATGTCATCTAAGACTCACAAAAACTTGTGAGGAGGAGGTTTTCTTTATTTTACAGGTGAGGAAACTGAAGTACCTATGGATTAAGCAATTTGCTTAGTTCCAGAACTAGGAAGTGGCAGAGCACTAATTGAAATCATTCAATAAACATTTACTAAGCCTCCATTGATGATCTGATGCAGTTCTGGATCTTAAGGATTCTCAGCCTCCGTTCTCAAAGGCTCACGGTCTGGCTGAGGAGATGGCCAGGAATATAGCATGTGGTAAGCACAGTGGCAGAAAGAAGCACACAGTGCTAGAGAAGCATGGTCCCCAACACTCCCTAGTGTAATCACCACTTGCCCTTAAAGGACCCAAACCCATATTTCCTGAGCAGAGCTCCCAAGCCAGAGGCAGGTGCTCAGCTGCCTTGGAGACTTTCTACTTGGCTACCCCACAGCCCTCTGAGTCTCCCAATCCTCCTACCTGTTAGCCACACCCTTCCTGTGCCTCTATCCTTCACCCCTCCGCGCAGTCCCAAGAGTGGGCTCCGCTGCCATCTCAGATCACCCTGACCTCTCTCTTCCCCACCTGACAGCCACTGTTTTAGTTGAAAACTTCACCATTTCTCCACTGCATTTCTTCTGAAAATGGGAAAAATGACCTCCTAGTGGCTAGATAATCTATTTTTGATCTGTTTCCCATTACCAGAGTGTCATTCCTGACTCCAGATCCTTCAGTCAACCCTCAATGTCTCCAGGACAAACTCCTAGGCCTAGTAGAAGACAGAGACCCTCCTGATGAGGCTGCAGCTCTTCCCTGGTGTCATGTCTTGACACTGCTTCAACAACAAAATATTTACTGGGCATCTGCGAGCCCTGAGGTAGGTATTGAGGATAAGAAGACAAAACAGTTTATATTGTTGGCACCTGGACTCAAGAACCTTCTGTTCTATTCAAAAAGAAAAGAGAAAAAATAAACAAAATCATTGCAAGCTCTAAGTCCTATAAGGAGGACATATGTAATAAAATCTATCTAATAAATATCCAATATACTCTTTTTTTCCAATATATTGGTTTTTTTGATACCAGGGATCGAACTCAGGTCCTTGCGCTTGCGCAGCAGGCAGCAAAACCACTGAGCTGAATCCCCGACTCCAATATATTGTTAATATATACCCAATATATACAAGATAATATGCCATTACCAAATTAATTTTATCCCTAAAGTGAAAGGCTTAATATTAGAAAACTAGTAAATGCAATTCACCATATGACAAATGTTTTTTAAAAGATTACTTCAGTACATGAAGAAAAGTTTCCTGCATTTTCTAAAATCCAGTTTCTATTTGCCATTTAAAAACATCTAGCACTAGGAATAGAAGGACATGGCCTGAACCTGATAAAAAGCATCTATGAGAAACCTACAACTAACATCATACCTAATGAAGAAAGACCCAGTGCTTTCCACCTACAATCATGGACAACACTAACATATTTGCTACCAGCATTTCTGTTCCACTTTGTTCAAGGCTCATCCAGTGGAGATGCTAGCCAGTCTAACAAGGAAAGGAAAAGAAAGACATTCAGACTAGAAAAGACAAATAAAAGCTTTATTTTTATGCAACATGTAGAAAATTCAATAGAATCTACAACAAAGTGACTATACCTATATTGTGGACTTAGCAAGGTTGCAATAAAAAAGAATCAAAATACAAAACCAATTGCATATCTCTGTATTATCAATAAACAACTGAAACTAAAAATACTATTTACAATAGTATCAAAATATGAAATGCCAGGGCCGGGGACTTAGTTCAGTGGTGTTCAACACCATTATTCTTTAAGAAAGTAAATTAAGGGCCAGGGATTTAGCTCAGTGGCACCTTGCCAGCCTCGCAAGTGCAAGGTTCTGAGTTCAATCCCCAGTACCAAAAAAAAAAAGTAAATTAAAACCATGATGAGATATGACCACGCATCTCTTAGAATAGAATAGCTGAAATTAAAATAACCAACCATGACAAACATTTGACAAAAATGTGGAGGAACTGGAACTTTTACATATTGCTGGTAGGACTATAAAATGTAAAATGGTACCCCACTTTACCAAAGTATCTTTTTAAAAAGTTAACATAGGCTAGGGATTTAGCTCAGTAGTCCCACTGCCTGCCTCGTAGCTACAAGATCCCAAGTTCCATCCCCGGTACCAAAAAAAAAAAAAATTTAAGATAAAGATAGAAGAAAAAAATTTTAAAGTTAACATATACTTGCCATTTTACCCAGCCATTCCACCCCAGATTTGCCAACAGAAAAGGAAGGGTATGTCCACACAAATACCTGGACACAAACACTCATAGCAGTTTTATTTGTCATAGCGCTGTTATGGTTTGTGTCTAGATGTCCCCCAAGGCCTCATGAGGACATAGGTGAAGCTTTTCAGAGGTGGCTGGATCTAGAGTATGTGATGCTGTGATCAAGGATGTGACTCTAGGATTAATGGTGTGATGCTAGGATTAAGGGTAATCCACCCTAGGTTTGAGTGCTACTGGCCCTAAGGGCAGGCAGCCTGGACAGGATATAAGGGACAGAAAGAGGGCTGCTGTTATTGTTTGCTGCTTATTCATTCTTTTGCTGCTTTGCTCCTTTCTGCCTGCCATGGACTGTTTCTCCTCTGTGGTGCACCTCTGCTATGCCACCCTGCCATGGAGCCAGGCAACTATGGACTGAAACCTCTACAAACCATAAGCTACAATAAACCTTTCCTCCTTCAGGTGTTGGGTACTTTGTCTCAGCAATGAGAAAAGTAACTAAGACATGCCCTAAACTGGAAACAACTCAAATGCTCATCAACAAATGAGTGTTTAACAAATTGTGGTGTATCCATAAGATGGAACACTGGCTATAAATAGGAATGAAGTCAGGTGTGGTGGCACATGCTTGTAATCCAAGAACTCTGGGAGGTTCAGGCAGAAGGATCTGGAGTTTGAACCCGATCTAGAAAACTTAGTGAGACCCTGTCTTAAAATCTAAGAATCAAAAAGGGTCGGTATTTTTTTAGCTCAGTGTGAAGGCCCTGGGTTCATTCCCTAGTAACGCAAAAAAAAGGCAGGGGGGATTTGACTATTGATATAATGTGACAACATGGATAACTCTATTTATGCTGAATGAAAGAATCCATACCAAAGGGAGATTATCTACTATGGAATCACACTTATATAGATTTTGCATTTATTCTAGAAGATGCAAAGATACCTACAGTGTCAGAAGCCAGGTGAGTGACTGCATACCTGTCAGCATGCAGAGGTGGGTGGGTTGCCAAGGGGTAAGAGCAATATTCTAGGGACAGGAAAATGTTCACTGTCTTCATTGTGTGTGACAATGGTTTCATTGGTATGTGTGCACATGAAACATTATCAAATTGTTTACTTAAATATGTCAATTTATTGCACACACAAATTATGCTGTTAAAATTTAAAAATTACTTCAATTTATTCCAAGACTTAGGTTTCCATGGATTCCCAAATTTTAAAAGCAGTCAGCTAACAGCACACTTAAGCTTTTGGAATAGAAATAAAGTATTGTTTCAGAACAGAAATTGGATCTCTATGAGGACAATGATTCAGTAGCTCTTGGTTTAATATATTCTGACAGGTGTCTCGAGGTTGATAAACTACACTTCAGCCCATGCTTAACCCCTTCCCTTGCCTTTTCTTCCCCTTCTCTTATCACTCAACACTGAAAATGCTAAGAGACTAATGATAGCTTAATTTAAGTGACACAATTATATGGCTCATAAAGATAACATAGCACAAGGTCTTCGACCACTGTAGTAAGTGATATCTCATTTCTAGACTTGTAAAAGCAACTTTCATTTTACAGATTAGAGATCTCAGGCACAAAAGGAAGTATAATGGATTTCCTGGGCCACAGAGCTAGGACTTGGTGGCTTTAGCAAAAGCTCAGGGCTGGAGGTATAGCTCAAAGACAGAGAGCTTGTACGGCTGTGTGAAGCCCTGTGTCCCAGAACTTGGGGAAATCACTACTGTCCAGTTATAAGAAAAACAAAGATGTGGGTGGAGTCATTGATCCCAGCCAGAATGGGTCTCAGAGCTGCTGAGCTGCTTCCCTCCATTGCAGGTTTTGCAGCACCTTGCCTGACCAGCACAACCCATTTTTCCACTTTCTGGAGCACAGCTGGTATGAGGCTAAAAGAACTGTGACAGTGGCTCAAGACCTTTGGTGCATAAAATCCCACCTGCAGAGCCAGAAGAAGAAATCTGGATGCTGCAAACATTTGATCTAATTGGTCTGGGGAAGTCTGTGCTCTGGAACCTACTACATCAGAATTTCCCTGGGTGGGGGACTTATTAAATAAAACAGACCACTAGGCCCCACCCTAACTGTTTTGAGTTTTGGAGCCTGGGATGGTACCCAACAATTTGCATATTTTAACAAATCCCTAGTAACCCTGACTGCTGATCTGTGGACCACTTTGAGAACCACTGGGCCAGGGCATCAGGTAATTGCTTCAAGTTCTTCAGGATAGAAATGTTCAGCCATTTGAAAGTCACTGATCTAACAGTCATTCTCAATCTTTTCTGGAATTACCTGGGGAAAAAAAAGCAACAACTGGTGGCTGAATCCCTACTCCAGAGATTCTTTTTTAATTGATCTGTGGTGCTGCCTGGGCTTGGGATGTTTAAATGAGACATATTTTTAAAAGAATCACATGCCACATGATTTCAATGTCTAGCCAAGACTGAATATCAATGGATAGTTTCGGCCTCCTTGACTCCTATTAGCATTTACCCAATACAGAAGACCCTCAAGTTATGACTGGCCTGACATACGAACAACTTGGGTTAATTAGTTTAATGGAAGATTCATCGTCCTCTTGTTATCTATAGTGTGTGTCCAGGTAAACATCCCGATCTCAACTGTATTGACTTACAACCAACTTAAGTTACAACTAGCCCTCCCAACAACAGAGTTCCTAAGTTAAGGGTCCACTGTATTTCCTGTGTTGGATACTGTAACCACTATAACATATCAGGAATTCCTTTCTAACTTCTGCCTGTGAACATCACTTTGATATTTTAAAATATCTAATATTTATGGACTACTTAAAATATGTTAGGGCTGACGTTAAGTGCCTCATTCTTTTCTAATTTGACTTTTTTCTTTTTGCTTACTGAGCAGTTACACTTTAAATAACATTTCCTCAGAGAGACCCTATGTTTTCTGGAATTAACATTGTCATCTAATTTGTGGTCAACATATGTTACATTTTGTTCTGTTTCCACTGGTTAGACAATCAAGACAGGGGAAGAGGAGGAGGAAGAAGAAAAAACATAGGAAAAATTTTTTCCTGATCTATTTAAATACATTACACTCAGTCCTTAATTCTCTGTAAATCTTGGTAGTGGTTCTTCATAAAAGGACAAATTCACTAATTCCAAGAAGAAAAATCTAAGAATACCTATGACTCTTCCTTAAGGCAGCTGATTTTCCTTTTGTTTCTATTAACGCAGTTCTTCTATTTCCAGCTAGACACAAAATGTAACTGGTTTTTTCTCCGAAAGTTAGCTTCTTTTAGAACAAATTAAAATACTGTTAAGAACAATAATAAGAGTTGTTTCAGATAAGAAGGTTTATTTAGGAGAGTTTTTTATTTCCTGAATCATGCTTTTTATTAAGATTGTTTATTAACATATCTTGTCTTTCTGTTAAATGTATCTTTCTTCTTGTATCTCCCAGAAACAACTGAGGAAATACCCTGCATATATTAGTATAATTGACTTGCGTGTTGACTATTATGAGGATTGAAAAGATTTAACTTGGATGAGTTTGTGCCTATTACTTGTAATTTGAAAATAAATAACTTTTAAAGAAATTACTATTATGTATATTTAAATTAATTACATAAATGACACTGGATTCAGTTATAATAATATTGTACTTGACAAAATTACATTAAGTTTATGAATAATAGATCTATAGTGATTTATAATGAAAACTCTGGAATATAAGAAACTTTTACCTTTTTTTTTACTTTGTCATGGAACCCAAAGATGTTCTTCCACAAAATATAATTTGAGGCATCTCTTAGAGACAGACAGTGAGAATAAAAGCAACAAGGTCTAATCCAAAATATCACTACCTCAGTTCTAATCAAGTGTCTTATTTACCTGAAAAAAATGGATTAGTGTGTAAAGTGAGTCAGTAATAATAGCTTCCATTTGCTGAGCAACTGCTAAGTTCTCAGTGCTTGCTCTTTCCAGCCCCATTAAAAAACTCCTTGTATGCTAACTGAAGGAGAGGTAGATCTAAGCTTTATTGATGCTAAAACCAAAACTCCCAACCAATAACTTCATTTCTTTACAAATATATTGAATCTATACATAATGGAATACTATTCAGCTATAAAGTAGGACAAATTTGAGACATTTGTAGCAAAATGAATGCACCTGGAAAATATAATGTGGAGTAAAATGAACTAGGCACATAAGCTTAAATACTGTATGGTATCTCTCATCTGAGTAAGGCAAAATACAAACAAAGAGCACAATAAAGGATGGATAGAAAGGGACAAGGGGATGGATCTCTTGTAAATAGGAAGGTGTCCAAGAGATAAAGGATCAGCTGAGGGTGGGAGAGAAGGCCACATTCCAGGTTGAGACTCTGAAAATAACCCATTCCTGCCTCTGTTGCTAGCCTTGCACTGTGCAGTGGAGAATTCTCAGTTGTGATTTTTCAAAATCTGGGTTTGGATTCTTGGAGCAGCTGAATTGCTATTGCTCAGTACTCTATTTTCCAGCACTGGAGATTTGAAGGCTTCTGATCCTCACAAGTTCTTGCTGTCCTCATGGCTTCCAGTCAAAGGAGTCAATCCTGTGAGGGTTCAAGCTCCTTGCAGGACGCACATTTCTCTCACATCCTGCAAAATGTGCTCCTAAATGCCAAGTTATGTAAGTTGGTGTCATTTCTGCTCCACAAGTATCAAAAGACAGAGCAGGTCACCATGAAAGAAATGCTGCATGATGTGACCCATGATTACCGTAACAACTTCCTCTGAACTTTTGGGAACTCTGTGAGTCCATGAATCTGGGCTTTGGCATTAAAATCAGGGAAGTGAATTACCCAGGCAATATATATGAGCTAGTCCCCATTTTGGGTCTTACATACAGTGGGATACTAGACGGCAATGATGAAAGAATCATTCTCAAAATCTACATCATTATATTCGTCCTGTCTCTAATCTTCATAGAGGGCAACTGTATCAGTGAAGAGGACCTAACCCAAAAAGTGAAAAGATGGGACATGTTAGCTCAGTCTGAGCATATTCATTTTGAGGAAGCTTGGAGCTTCATCACTGAGGATTTAGTATGGGAAGAGTACCTGATGTACGGGCAGATTCCTAACAGTGATTCTGCTCACTATGAGTTCCTGTGGGGTCCAAGGACTCATGCTGAAACCAGCAAGCTGAAAGTCCTAGTTCATATGGCCCATCTTAATGGAACAGATCCCAAGTCTTACCCAGAACTATATGAAGGGGCTTTGGAAGCAGAACTAGGTATAGATCCAGCGTCCCTGAGAAACAGGATATTGTACAACTGTGTCACTGACTTTGTTGCCACCCCAGAAGAGAGGAAGCCCATTTCCAGTCTCTGTGGAGAGCAGGCAGTTTTCTAAGTAGTGAAAGGACAGGGGAGGGGGTAAAATAGCACACATAGCATCTTGCAATTATTTTGATAAAATGGGAGTGGAATAGGAATTTCCTGGAAAATTGTAAGTTTACATCAAGTTAGAGGGACCCTAGAAAAAGTGATAAGGATGAAAATCAAATATTGGCTGCTGCTTATTTCTTTTCCCCTGTTGATCTGTACTTAAACTTATATTTATTGAAAAAAAGATGAAGGATGAGGAATGAGGAGAAGGGGAAAGGAGTAGAATAAAGATATGTCATTGGCATAGGAAAAAACTTTATGAACACATCTTCAGTAGCACGGGAGCTAGCACGAAGAATCAACAACTGGGATCTCATTGTATTAAAAAGCTTCTGCACTGCAAGAGAAACCACCAACAGAGCTAAGAGACAACCTACAATGTGGGAA
>NW_004624869.1:3525155-3544583 GCF_000247695.1 Heterocephalus glaber
CAGGTAATGGAGAAAAAGTAAGAACTAAGATACATCATGTTCAGGTACAAACACCCAACAATAAATGTAAATGTATTGTATACCTAAAATGTACCGATAAATAAATAAAGAACAAAGATATGTCATGTATAGGAACCTAATAATCTCAATGGTTGTAAGCATTATATGTCATAAACATGAGCTAAGATTAATAATATCAATAAGAATGAAAATGGGCAAGGGGAATTAAGTGAGGAGGGAGGGAGAGGGAAGGGGAGGGGATTAAAGAAACAAGCTACATTATGTACAAGTAGTACAGTTAGAAACAGGAAAGTTGAGGGACCCACTCCCTTCCCTTCATTGAACTATAAACACAACACCACCCTAATGATTATCCATGTTTAAACTCAGGAGGTGGCAATGCCTGAGGCGTCAGATCATCTATACCAGGGAGAGACTGAATGGGAGGCACTAGAGTCAGAGGTGTCTGACCACCATGGGAGCTGGAGTTAGAGGTGTCCGACCCTTTAAATACTGGAAGCCTGAGTTATTGAGGGTTACTCTTCCTCCTTTTTCACTTTGTCCCTCTGCCTGTTCCTGCTGATAGCGTTCTGTGATCTTCAATAAAATATAACTACTTAACTACTTACAATGGGTTGCATGCTTGGCAATTTTTTCCTTGTCATGCACAAGAACCTAGGCTACTTTGGCTCATTCAACTGTAACACATGTACCCGCTCCTCAAGATGACTATAAACTGCATGTACTGCAAACATGTACTAATAAAAAAGCTGTATATATTTTTAAAAATGAGTACCATATTTTTTTTTAGACAAAAGGAAATGCCATTCTAATTACAAAGGGTATATTAGCTAAATGAAGAGGCTTTTCCCCCTAGACATAACTATAAGGGTATTTTAAGAGAAAGGTTTGCCTAAGGACATTTTATGTATCTTTTTTTTCTTTTTTGGCAAATACAGCGGATATAATTATTCGATCACAATTCTACGGAAGTGTTAGGTTTTAAAGGCAGCTGCTAGATTCCATTACTTTCACCTCCACAAGGGGCAGAGTTGTGTGCCACTGACAGCTCTGAGCGGTTCTAGATCAAGGCTAAGAACAGATCCCACAGCTTTGCTTCCCGAAACACCATTTGTTTTCAAGCTTCATGAGACCAGAGTGCCAACAGAATCACAGAGCATCATTGACTTTCAGACCTGTGGCGCAGCAAGGTGTTAAATAAATGGTCTGTAGCAAATGCTTCCTAGATGAACGAGTGCTCCTGAGTTCGCCCCGCCCCAGTCAGGCCCGGGGCTAACTGAGCTAACCCAACCCGAGACAGAAGGAAGCCAGGGCCGCCCACACCCTCCCTTGTCACAGAAGATTTCCCGAGTGTTCCCTCCTTTCTTAGCGGTTTTGACAAGTAGACAGTTCACCCTAATTTGGCCTGATGGCCCATCTTCTCAAACAGCCACTTTCCTCCTTAAAATAAGCAAAGCAGCTATGTTAATGCTACCAGAAAACAAAGTCGGTTATAACAAAAGCACGGCTGTGGGGATATCAGTCTGTAAAAGGGAGTGTATACAAATTCTGTTTAAAACACAGAGATTCCTGGACAGTTCACACCTGAGACGCTGTAGAAAAAGGTGTGCATGCAACCTGGCCCCAGGAGGCCTCCCAGGCCTCTCTGCCCATCTGCCTTGGTTCCCATGCCCTCAGCTGAGGAGGGTGCTGGTGGTCTTCAGGGATCTAGCCTGACAGTCTGCCTCCCTCACTTTTCTTCTCATTGTGTTTATATAATCATCATGTAAATGCTTAAGAACCAAGCAAGGAATGCTACCTATTTGCTTTTGAACGAAATGCCAGAGTTTTAGGATTTTGGTATCAAATACTGCTCTGCACTGGGTGTAGCTTCTATTTTCATATTGCATTGATTTCCAAAGCAATATAGACTTGCAGTATATTATTCTGAAAAAGGTATGTGAGACCTTCTAAAGGGCTTTAAAGGGAATACCTCCTGTACTTTAAGTGTCTAAGATTTTACTTTTTAGGCTTGGGACTTGAATATGAAGTTACATAGCTTAGTTTGTAATGTTAATAAGTTTTTCAGGAACCTGTTTCACATTATATGGTGATATGAAATCAAGCCAAAGTTGCTGTGAAACCACCAAATAGGATCTACACAAAGTTGATCCAATCTATTCACCAGTCTTAGAAATTATCATGCATGGCTGTGACTAGATTGATACCAACTAACCAACCAAACTGACATAGTTAGAAAAACTTGCCTGGGCCAAGTCTATAGTCTATGTGGATCTTTATACAATAAAATAATTAAGGATTAACTTTGTGATGCCTGAATGAGAACTAACAATTCAGAAATCATGAAGACAGGCAGTTAATCAAAATTAGTACCTATTAGGCCACGTTCTTCAGGCCAGACTTTGATTGTTTGATTATGTCATTTAAAAGAGCTAATAAATACACAATCCACACCTGCTGGTAATCATAAAGTGTCTTAAGAATCCAATTTCAACACAAAGAGACCATTTATGTAGGCCTTGTCCCAAAACAATAATATCTAAACACTGAAACAAAAGAATCAGCTCTCCATCTATTCACTGGTGACCAACAACAGAACTTCAGTGCTTTCGAGTCAGGTGTTTTTATCCTTATTTTCCAGAGCCAAAGGAAAACTTCTGTTGTTGGAAGGAGCAATTTGTTGCTAGGCTCTGCCCAAATCCCAGCACCTGCTTTCTCTGGTCTGGAGGCAGATGGTACATCATAAAAATAAAAGCCATGGAAAAATGTACAGAAGCTATTCCCTTTAAAACCCTTTAGATGGTTCTTTTTCCTAAAATCTAGCACTATAAATATACACATTTTATGTTAACATTTTAGCTCAGCATTGGGGGACTGATATAGGGACATTAACATTTCCTTAGCCTGATTCATGTATCAAGGGCAGGACAGTTTAATTTGGACCAGCAGCTGCTGTCCCCACCCTTCAGTACTACCAACAACTATGGATTCTGTTAAGTTCTTTTGTAGTAATTCTCAGACACTGCACAATGAGCACTCTTTTTATATTTGTAAGAGTTGTATAAATGAACTGGGCTATAATAAATTAGCCTCATAATAAGCTTTTGCACAACCGATTTTTCCCATAATTGCACTTGGTTAAGTTTTAAAGCATGGCTCTGTCACAAAACAGTGTTAGCATTTTAATATTTACTTCAAGCACACTTTGGAATGTAAACTTACCTTGTTTAACTTGACAAAATATTCCAGTCCAGCTTCCAAGGGATTTGTATCACAGTTCATCTAAAAGAAAAACACACATTTCATTTTATTTTTGGTACCGGGGATTGAACTCTGGACCTTGCACTTGCGAGGCAGGCAGGGGAACCACTGAGCTAAATCCCTGGCCAGAAAACACACATTTTAAATCTTACATGAGTACTAATCATTTTGGTAACATCACTTTCATGTGTCATCTTTTTAGGAGAAAGAACACTTTGTGATATTTGAATATAGATGCTGAAAAAGGCAAATTATGGACTGCTCTCTAGAATAGTTTTTTTTTAATTCAAAATTCAAACATAGCCTTTCAGCAAATATGATCATTTGAATATAGCAAACATAGAAACTGAATCTCAGGATTTGTTTGCATAGCTCTTTCATTTTAATAAATATCTGAAGGATAAACACTGTGTCCCTTCCACAAACAAGACTGTCCCAAATGTATGTAATAATTTTATATAATTAGGTTTTGAAAAAGTCTGTAAGAAATTTATTTATCTTGCAATTAGCCAAGAGCCAGGATAAGGAAAGGGAGAAGCAGGTAGTAGGGAAATGTCTTCTATGGAGTTCAGGGAAGGACCATGAAAGAACAGGGTTCTTAACCTTCTCAGACAGGGCTGAACCATATACGTCAGTTCAGGGCTAAAAGCCAGCACCCACTAGTCCTGAAACTAATTTAAAAGTTCAAGAAGAGAAAAACTTCATTTTCTTTTCTATAAGGGCTCTGTCTAAAAGAAGTCAAACTGCTTATCTATTTATTTTTGTGGTGCTGGGGACTGAATCCAAAGTGTTGTGCATAGCAGAGAAGTGTTCTACTGCTGAGCTATATTCTCGGCCCATTTCTTAAAATTTTTATTTTGAGACAGGATCTCGAAGAGTAGCCCAAGCTGGTCTTGAACTTGTGATCCTCCTGGCTCAGCCTCCTAAGTAGCTGGGATGTCAGGCGTGTGCCATGACTCCTGACTTAAAAGGAGTCAACTTTAAAAGACAGCACAGTACTTACATGAACCAAGTGAGCATAAGATTATTTCACATGACCATAAAAATGTCCCTCACATCTCTTAATCAATTTGAACCACTCTAAAAGGTTTTGGGCGGGGGGGGGGTGCCGGGGATCGAACTCAGGTCCTTGCACTTGCGCCACATCTAAAAGTATGTTTTATCTGCTTAATTTCAGAATTTTTCAAGGAAAAAAGCAGAGAAGCATGATCGCTGTCAGAACACTAGAGGGAGCGCTGGCACCGCTGGAAAACCTGAGTGACCCAAGAAGGCGAAGAGTTCGAGAGGAGGTGCGGAAGAGCAAGGTGGAGCAAGGGCAGAGGGCGCAGAGCGATCAAAGGGCTGCTTCTGCTGCTTCATTCCTGGGCCCATGGAACAGAGCCGGCCTGTGTTTCTCGCTGGGCGGCCAGCCCAGGTGTCCAGCAAAAGAACACTAACAAGCCAGGCATTATAATCTGAGGACCGTGGGAGGCTGAGGTAGGAAAATCATAAATTGGACACTGGCAATTTAGCAACTTAGTGAGTTTTTTTGTTTTTTGTTTTTTAGGACTGGAGATGTAGCTCAGCAAATGCCTTGGGTTCAAGCCCAATACGGGAAACAACAATAAAACAAAACCCAAGGCACATTAACAGAGCACCTTTCCTGGAGAAGATGCCTGAGGCCCTTTACTCTCCCAGAGCTCTGCTCACTGACTTCCCCTCAGAAGCCACCTGCTTGCACTCAGTCTCAATCCTCAAGGGTCCCTGCCTGGGCCTTCGAAGTAGATTTTAAATTAGATTAATTAATTCACAATGCATTTGAAATTTTGCTTGGCCCTTTAAAGACTACCTGTAACATAATTCTGTAGGATACATAGTCCTTCATATAAAAAGGCAGAGGCTCTGGGGGCTTAGGCCCCTTAGCCAGTATGCTGTAGAGGATAAATTCAGACTCCAGAATCTCCTCTCTGAATCTCACCTCATTGCCTCCAAGGAGAGAACCACAAATTTGCAAAGGGTGAGCATTTACAGCAGTGATGGCGAACCTTTTCGAGCTTTCAGTGATAATAAACAGCCTGCTGCAGCACACATGCCATAGCTTTGCCACCACCGACCTAGAGGGCTGCCACACTGGAGATTTGGTAAAACGAGAGGACAGGGTTGAAACCCCAGTTTGGCTGCATGCTGTGTAATTTGAACCAAGAGGCTCACTGAATCTCCCTGGACTCCATGTAAAATAGGAGCAATGGTGAAACTTCTTGGACAATTGAGAAGGCAAATAAAATCATGCCTATGAAACTGTGTGAATGGCTAAAGCACGACACAAGTGGACACTCTTTTTATTACTGGGGGAGGAGGCCTAGACTTGCACATGCAGGACTAATGGCCTCACCCCTCAGAAAGAAAGAAGTAATTCGCCCAAAAGGACAAGATAAGAAGAAAATGAGGATGGGCAGCATGGAGAGAAGACAATGTGAAGGTGGGGCTCGCCTCCCACAGGGGCCTGATCCCCCCAGTCACACACAGAGCTCCCTGTCTCATGGGGCGAATGGAGACAGAAAAAAACCTAATGTTGGAATCCCACTGAACTTTCCACTGTTCCCCTGTAAATAAAGGTGTCTAATATGTAATTGCTCTTTCAGCCAGAACCAGTGTTAAACAGAACCCTCACGCAAACATCTGAGGGAAATAGGAACTCTGAATGAAGCCACCAGCATCCCAAACCTCAGCCCCCCAGGCGCGGAAAGCTTTCTCCAGTCTCAAGGCGTTCAGGGCATAGGTTCCGAAATTGTCGATCCCCTCCTGCTGGCCCGAGTTCATGATAGCCTCGTAGAGTGGTGCCGAGTCTTCTGGCCTGTGGTACAGCTCCCAGCCCAGCTCTCCTGAAAGAGACCCACAGGGCCACACAGAGTAAGAGTGGTGACCACCCACCCGGTCAGTGTGCGCGAGCTAAAACCCAAACGAGAGGGGAGACTCCTTGTTTCCAATGGAGACATGATTGGTTTTTAAAAGACAAGCTCATGAAAACTCTCCACAAGACCCCACCACAAGGAGCCGCCACACCGGGTGCATCTGCGAGTGACCCTGACCAGGCACACTGGGCTACAGGATGCTCCTATCCCGAGTGAGGCGGACAGAAGGGGATGCGGGGCGAGCCTAGTGCACAGTGAGGGGTGACTGTGGGCCATTTCAGGATAACCAGTTAGGAGACTAATTAGGCTGGCATATTTTATACAGATAGACAACCCAACTACCAGGCCCCTGCCCAGGAGTCACAAGGCTTAGAAATCCAATCAGGGCCGGGGATTTAGCTCAGTGGTTCCGCCTGCCTTGCAAGCGGAAGGACTCAAGTTTGATCCCCAGTACCAAAAAAAAAAAAAAAATCCAGTCAGCTGAGAATTACTCAGCCATTCTGCACTGTGTGAGGGCTGTGGCCTTGGATTCCCTCTCGTCCTTCCTTCCCTACTCAGTCACTTTCTTCAGCATTAGGGCTGGGGTGGGGGTCAGTGAGCAAGCAAAAGAAAAAAGAAACCCAAACTGTCCTGCTTAGTTTTTATTCTGCTTATTTTTATTCTGATCATGATTTGCCCCCAGTTTGGTTCAAGAAGTTGGGAACATTCAGAGCAGAAGCCCAGGGGAGGTCTGTAGCCTCCAGGGGAGATTACAGTATTCTCCTTGTCCCCATCATCAGGGGCTGACACCAGGACACCACCAGCCCAGTGCCCAGTGGTAGCGACCGAGCTTGGGCACAGTGCTCCCCTTCAGCACAGGGGCCAAGAGGTGAGGAAGGCAGGAGTCCACCCAGGGCATGATGGGGAACAAAGAGCACTCTGTGTCAGATGCCTTCCACGTGCAAGGCTAGTGCAAGGCAGAGGTTTCCTAGTGAGCATACAGTCTGGGGAGAAAGACGCCCCACTGGTAATGCTGAAGAGAAAGCAATAGAAAGCAACACATTCAAGGCGGCCTCTAAGGGAGACCCTTGCTCCTGATAGGGCTGCTGGCCTGGACTTTCTAGCTATCCTGACAGTCGTCCTTTTCCTGTTTTCTTTTTGTACTGTTTTAAACAGGAGCAACAAATGCAAATCTTTGGAAACACACTCGAGCCTCCGAGTGAGTAGGCAGACTCATCTTAGAGCTGAGCAAAAGAAATCTTCCTGCCAAATCACACAGACTCATGAGAGAGAGAGAGAGAGAGTGTGTGTGTGTGTGTGTGTGTGTGTGTGTGTGTGTGTGTCCACACACACCTATTTCTCCTGGCTGCTCCTTGTAAAGTGAGAAATTTATTCTGGGCTGTCTCGAGGCTCTTACCGGTATACGATATCCTAATAGCAGTGACAGGAATGCCAGAAACCTTGAAGGACTTGCTTTGCAGAAACTTGAAAGCACTTTCGCTGAGGTCTTCAGAGGTCAGCTTCTGAAGGACCCTCCTTGAGTGTGGACCCGCAACTCCAAGGACACCCAGCTCATCGGTTATGTTTCTAATCTCAACATCATATCCACCTTTGTTGGCTACTTCCTCAATCCATCTGTATTTGAGTCATAAACACTGTGTTGAATATTGTGGGGCTGCTGCTGTCCTATTTCCCTGAAGGCAGGCTTGGTGTCTAGAATTACCAGAAAGGCCCCAGAGGACCACTGTATACAAACACCTGATTTTGAAACAGTACAGAAGGATCCTTCCATTTAAACAAGCTCTGCCACATGATTTTAAAAAAAAAATAGGGCCAGGGATTTAGCTCAGTCGTTCCACTGCCTGTCTTGCAAACGCAAGGACCCAAGTTCCATCCCTGGTACCAAAAAAAAAAAATAGTGACAGTTCTATTACATTTAAAGTAGTGATTCATGGGCTGGGGATTTAAATCAGTGGTTCCGCCACCTGCCTCACAAGCAGAAAGTCCCAAGTTTGGTCCCTGGTACCAAAAATAAATAAATAAATAAAGTAATGATTCAGTCTTCAAAAATTAACTGAAACCTAAATTTGCTCTAATGGTTACATGCAGGAGGCACACTTGAGTTGCTGAAGGTTGATACGTGCCTGCCACCAGACACAGAATTGCTCTGATGATCACAAGGAAAAGATTAAAAACTCCGGTTTCAGTTTCTAAGCCCTGATGAGTTATGGGAGCCCAGTTGACCCCCTGTTATAATTTATTGAGCATTCCCTGGGCTATGCAAGTCTATGGTAAAGGGTTTGAGTGGACTGAGGCAAAGCTTGCACAAAAGCAGATGATGTGCATCATTTTATAACCATGGCAAAGCCCTGTCCGAGTGAGCATGTGTTAGGTAACGGTGTTCTAAGCATTTTTGGAGCATCAAAGACTACAGACTTTCTAATAGACAAAGACCCACAAAGAGGCCCAATTTGGCAGGGCCGTGTTTAGCTGGAGGCTGGGCAGCACAGAGAGGGGCTCTGAGGGGCAGCGAATCGAGGGGTTGGAAGCAGGTGGTCTGGCTTGAGCCACTTCAGCCACACTGCAGCTTCCTCACCTGAAAATGAGCACAATGCATACTTTGAAAAGTATGAGGAGAACTGATTAAGGTAGTGTTCAAAAGGAGTTCCAGCACACTGGCCATGTCTCCTAAACAGAACTTAACATCATTAGAACCAGGAAACCCAACGCATGGGGCGTTTGGAGGGGGGCAGGGCCTTCAAATGTTTCCCAAAAAAGGGGCAAAGTTAAAGGAAGAATTAAAGCTGTACTTCAAGTACTGTCAAAGGAAAACTCAATGTAAAATTGAGCCAATACGTAATCTGTACAAAATGTTCTCTTTTTTAACTTTATTTTTGAGACAGCCTGGGCTGAACTGCCCAGGTTGGGCTCCAATTTGGGATCCTCCTGTCTCAGCCTCCTACAGTGCTGAATTACAGGTGTGTACCACCACACCTGGCATACAGAGCATTCTTATTAGCTGTGTGCTTACCTAAGATCATGAAGTTCGGATCCAGAACCAGTTATTAACAGAAACTCGCCAGGGGATTGGTGGGAGACAGTCAGCTCGGCGTACACACGACCTCTGGGTGTCAACATGTGGCTTATATTTGTAAAGCCCACCTACACCAAATAATTCAAAAGGACTTAGGGTGAATTGAAAACCTTATGATTCTTTTAAGACATATATAAGTAAAAACATGGGTGTTAACATGGAAATGCCTCCTACTCTTATCATCTATATCAATTGTATGAACTATGTAAGCCCAAGATTAATTTAGCAGTCTCATCTTAAACAATCATTCAAAGCTGTCATAAAAACTACACTTCTGGGATCAGTTTCAGTGGGTAGCCACTCGCCCAACCTGGAGGAGCTGGGACACCCAGCAGACCTGGAGCCTCCCAGGGCCACACTGCAGGACAGACAGGTGGTTTTCCCCCAGTGGGGTGGCTCCTAAGGGCAGGCCCAGGAAGATAACAAAGATCAGCTTAGCACCAGCTGTGCATCAACAATACTACATGACAGAATTAAACATCATGCAGTAACCACCCATTGTCTACATCTTCCAAAAGGGAATAAGACTCAAACATATCAGCCTGAAGAATGTTCTCATTAAATTGGAATTGTAATCTATAATGATGCACTTCGGTACCTTCAAGCTGACATTGCTATCAAAATTAATACTTTTGGTAGATGCTATATGGTGCAAACTGTATTAAATTATTGATTTTCACTTTCCCTTTGAGATTGGAACAAAAGATCTGCTTACAACCACTCCCAACCAATTCTCCATAACTTTCTAAAGATAAACAATGTCTGTAGAAATACAAAGATGAGGAAACTGAGGCCCAAGGACACTGTAAGAGACCTGAGGTCACTCAGCCAGTTGGAAGCAGAACAGAGTCATTAACCTCCAAGTGAAATTATCCTTCACAGACCATGCAGAGTGGGGCCTCAGAAGCCCTAAGTGCATACCTTCTGACTGCCTTCCCAAGCTGCCCTATGTTAGGTTGCTGCAGGAGCTATGGAGAATTCATCCTGAGCATCTCTCTCAAATTGCCCCACAGCATGACAAGCAAGGGCAGACAGTGAGGCAGACAGAGAGCCAATAGCCCTAAGCCACTTTGACAGTCTGGGACTCCACATCCATAGACACCAGGGAAGCCTTGGCGATCCCAGCAGAGTGCAGACTGGTTTTCTCTGAAGAGCTCTGCCTCTGACAGCTGGACTTATTATTTATCTCAGGAACCTTGAGCTCCTTAATCTGCCTGTGTTTCAATGAACAACTCAGAGCAAGAGGCTGAAGATATGTATAATCCAGCAATGGTTACAGTTGTGTGTCCATGGGCTCAGCTTCTGCAGGCAGTGGCTCACTGTGAAATGTGAAAATCCAGGAGAACAAAAAAATCCCCTTCCACTAACAAACTACTAGTAAGAACTGCTGTTTTTCCAAAGGCTGCACCTTCATTGAGTGGATTTAGAAATGAAAATAATGATGCTAGTTACAAATGCACTACCATCTCTGGTCCTGGATGACTGGTATATTTGGACTTTAAAAATAGTATCTAGCAGGTAGGGATTTAGCTTAGTGGCATCACTTCTGCCTTGCAAGTGCAAAGTCCTGAGTTCAATCGCCAGTACAAAACAAAAAAAAAAATTGCATCTAGCAAGCTGGAGGAGTTAATTAGCTACAAGAGTTTGCCATCTATTCATTGTCACAGGATTTTCATAAAAATGGCTTTGAAAAAATAGATACACATGTAGCCAGGCATGGTGGTGTGTGCCTAGTTCCAGTTGCTTCAGAGGCTGAGCAGGAGGATCACTTGAGCCCAAGATTTCAGGACGACCCTTGACAACACAGCAAAACCCCAGCACCACCACCAAAAGAAAATCCCAGATGACATTTGCCCATTGTTCTAGCACTCTGGAAGCTCCTTTGGGCTACATAGTGAGACCTTGTCTCAAAAAACCAAAACAAAAAATGTTAATATATACATTCAATATGTAGTAATAAAAAATTTTTTAGCAAAACTACCATTAACCATTAAAAAAAATCTACACTTTTGGGGCCGGGGATTTACCTCAGCGGCACCGCACCTGCCTTGCAAGCTCAAGGCCCTGAGTTTGATAGCCAGTACAAAAAAAAAGCAAAAAACTACACATTCAATTTCAGTCAATTTTAAAATTTTATTTATTTATTTTTGAGGCAGGGTCTCACTATGTAGTTCAAGTTGGCCTTGAGCTCGCTATATACTTAGACTGCCCTTAAACTCTAAGAAATCCTCCTGCCTCAGCCTCCCAAATGTTGGGATGTCACCATGTCTGGCCCAGTTGTAGTCAGTTTTAAATTCCCACTGACATAATTAAGCAAAGTCAGTAGGTCCTTGGATGATACAGTAAATCACTCAACAAAAATTTAAATTTGAAAAGTAGCTTATATTCTCTCCATTGAAGAGTTCTGGTGTTCACACAGATATCAGTACGTGAACTAAAATAGCATACTGGATTTTGACTTTTGGAAGTAAAAATGAGAGGATGGAGAGTCAAAGGGGCGAGAGTCCTGGACCTTGGCTCTTTACCTTGGGAATGACATTGGCCACGAGATGATCCAGCAGCCTCACGGAGTGCTGGCCTTTGATGTGGAACTTGCCAAACGGAGTCAGGTCAATCACTCCCACCTTTTGCGTAACTTGTTTATACTCAGAGCCCACCGGCTCAAACCAGTTTGTGCGGCGAAAACTTGGCCTGAAACAGTGTTCAGTGTTATAAAACACTTTCTCTCACAGCCCAACAGGGCAGAATGAGGATATTTTAATAAACTTTACCTGTATAGAAAATCCTATTTTTGGGGAAAAGAGATGCAATGTTAATTATTTGCAAATCATATATCAATATGTTGGGCTCTGCCTTTTAAAGTTACTCACTTGGCCCATTTCATAGCAAACAAAGTGTTAGTTAACTGGAATGTAAGACAGAACGTGTGGGTTCCCAGGCTGGGAGGTGAGCACCAGTCACCAGCTTCCCACCCTGGTGGTGTATTAAATTCACCAGGGGAGCATTTTTCGAATACCAGTGCTTGGGCCTAATTAAATCAGAATATTGGAGGGGAGAGGGAGCTGTCTAGTCCAGTGCTTCCCAAGCGCTAATGCAAATGCAAGTCAACTGAACTTGTTAAGAATCCAGATTCGGATGCTGTACACTGGGACAGAGCTCTGTGGTTTACAGTGCAACAGGCTGCCAGGCTATCTGGTCCACCATCTTTTTGGGGGAGGGTACTGGGATTTGAACTTAGAAGGTTTTCACTGAGCTACATCTCTAGCCCTTTTTTGTTTTTTTGTTTTGAGACAAGATCTCTTTAAATTGCTAAGTTGCCTAGGCTGGGCTTGAACCTGAGATCCTCCTACCTCAGCCTCTCAGAGTGTTGGGATCATAAGCACACACCACCAAACCTAGACATATTTTCAAAGAAAAGGTATAGCATAACTTCCAAGACCTTTGCATTAGTTAATGATAGGGCTGGGTCTAAACAAAGGTCTCCTGGCACATTGCGAAATGTCCTTTCTAGTTCACAAAGCAGACTTCTAATGTGGTATGTTAACTTCAGAGCAGGATGCTGGGTCGGCAAAATGAGTTCTCAGGAGCTTAATTATTAAAATGGTAGAAGAATTTCAGGTCAGATCCAAAAAGTACAAAGTGAAAAATAGAGCTGGCACTTATCTGAGTCATTTAGAAAAAATCCAAACCAGTATCTGGCCACCAAATAACTGAAATGGGCTCCCTATGGAGCCCAAATGAGTGCATCTATAGCTGAGTGCTCAATATTCTTCATATCACTTAGATCTGATTTTCATGTAGACATTAAAACTACTTACAGAAGCAAAATGGCAGCCCGAAAACAAAGATAACAACTTTTAGATTTGCTACTTGTTTTCCCTTGGTTTATGGATTCTTATGAGAAAAAATACATAATCACGATTAATCTCAAGTACAGTGTGACACATGGTGCTCTACAGGGATTCACAGCACTGTTCTGATGGCTTGTTTTATGCCTTAGCTTAACTTGAAATGCTAAGCTAATGATCTTCTCCCCTAATTTATCAACCAGGAACATGATTTGCACGGCTTTGTGTGAATATGCACACACGCACACACCATACATGCTATCAGGCAGACACTTTGAGCTAGTTCAGTTCACGATGAGCAGAAAGTCAAATTCCAGGTCACTTTCATTTTGAGGTTTCATGCTCTGTGATTCGACCAAGATCCTAAAGGGCAAAAGGCAGCTGAGGTCATGGGGAAGAGGGATCTGGCAGAGTGAGGACAGTCCTCTGATTTTCTGGCAAAAATTCCAGAGTGAAAGCGGCATTGCCAGGCCTGCTCCTGGACCTCTCCGGGTACATGGGTCCCCAGTGTGGGCCACTGCCCTATGGGCAGATACAGGCCTTCGTCCCGGAAAACAGCTTTCACAGGAACAGATGGTTTGGGTGAGAGGGGGCTCAGCACCTCTCTGTTGTGTCTTCACTCTTTGTGGCTTCACCCTCTGCCAGCACCTGAGGCTGAGCTGCTCACGCACCTGTACTGAGTGTCCTGGCCGGGTCTGTAGAACCAGTTTGGCTGTTCCCAGCCCGCGTGGAACCCCATGGAGCACTTGGGTGCCAGAGCCTGGTAGAGCCCGCTGACTCGCTGTGTGGGCCGCCCTGCGAGGCGCTCTTCCTTAGGGTAGCCAACTGGAAAGGAGAGTTGGCACTCGAAATGACAAGACTTCGAAGGGAGTTAGAAAATACCGGACTTAAAAGCCAGATGTACGTGTGTGTGTGTGTGTGTGTGTGTGTGTGTGTGTGTATGATTTATGTAAAAATCAAAGCTGTCATTTACATTAATCATCAAGGGATAAAGTGAAAAGTTATTTAAAAATTACAATAATTAAGGAAAAGCATGATACTGTTAGGGTCCCTGACCATAATAAAGAACATCTAAAGATGCTGCAAATACTTTGTACAACTGCAAATCTGTACTTCACCAATGTTGTTGAATCCATACGATTCTCTGGCTTTGGCCTCGGTGTACTGAGCTGTGGTCCACTTGGCATAGCGGTTGGGATCCAGTTCTATTAGGTCAAAAGGAGGCTCTCCCTGCAGGATCCAGTCACTGAGGTACTTCCCAGCCCCACCAGCGTGGATGATGCCGTACCTTGCAAACCAGAGACACCCAGTCATCTTCACATGTTGTTTTCAAGTGAAAACACATGTCCAGATAGTTTACAGGGCCTCCAAGTTGGAGTGTTCTGTGCTATTCAGGACATAAAGTAACATAATCTTTATGCTATCCATTTTTCCCTTTAAAATGGACACGTAGGCATCCAAATTAAGCATGCCTGACTTGATAGCTTGTTTCTTTCCACAGTACTGGGTGTATCTACAAATTAGCCTTTATCTCCTACCTGTGGAGGAAAGAAGGGTGTGGGTGAGTGAGGGGGAAGGAAGCAGAGGACTGGGTTAGTGTGGCTCGTGCCTCACAGGCCCTCCTGAGCTGTGATCATCCTGACTGACTGGAGACTGGAAGGGAGAACATGTGCTCCTCACACTCAGCTCAGCTTGGACCTGCTTGGCAGGAGCCTCTTTGCAAGGAATCAGGGCTGTCATCTTGGAAGCATTCAGCCCACAAGCATTCACCTGGGACATGCAGGGAGGTAGAAAGGCTCTCTGGGCCCTGTATTTTGCAACTAATGGGTCACTTAGTGGGGAAGATTGGCTTGCTTTCTATTCGATAAGAAGAAGACTCTTGAAAACCAAAAATATGATAGTGTTTTTGCTATCAGAGTAGAGAGATCACATGTATGTGGTCATGCATAGTTCTACACACTCACTCTTGTCTCACGAAGGCCTTCACGGTAAGTTTATCTGCGGTTAAGTCAAGAGAAGCTTCTGAATAATCGAATGGGCCAGAGACATGGGGAGAGAACCAAGGAAAGGAGCTGCCCAGGGAAGGGTCTGAAATGCAGACTTCAGCCCCCCAAAGTACAGCGACTCAGCAGCCAGAACCACAGGTTCTAAGGGTGTGGGTGGCATCCAGCAGACTAGAAATGCTAACTAGCTCTCCTCACAGCAAGATACCAATTTTGCTATTTTAGAAAAGTGAATACCTAAATTGTTAGAAGGCTGTTTCTCAAGGAGAATAAGAGGCAGCAATTTACCATTTACCCTCCTCCAGCATTGGAGCACTAGGCCAGACAGCTGGCAATTGTTAAATGTTCACGGGAGTAAGTGGCCAGATAAAATGGGGAAGAAAAATAGAATATTAGAAGCTGTGATATGATGGTAAAGTGGGTTTGACATCAATATTCACCAAATTAATGTGACAAATATTAGAAATAAAACTTCAAAGAGGCAATGGAATCATAAACAGGAAGCAACCCAAGGAATTACAGAGAAACATATCATGTTGGGCAAACACAAATTATGGTGAAAAATGCATCAGATACATTATTCGTTTGATATTTTGAATTATCTTTGTCACATTGTGTTATGAAAACATCCTTATAAAATGGGGGCAAACTGACCTACTAGAAGATAACAGCATGAAAAGAGACATCCATAATGGAAATGTCAGGAAGTAGACAAAGAAAAGTTCAGGAAATGATTGTCTTTCTGTATGCTAATCTTTCAAACCTATATAGGTAATTAAACCATTATATAGTCAGTATTTTAACACTGAAATTTTTTATTTCTTGTATTATTCCTTGGTCATGAAAGAGAAAATCTCTGTCTCTCTCTCTCTCCTGTGTTTTCCTTTTTTGTCCTTGAAATTATGGGACCACATTCAGCCAAATAAATGATTTTACAGTCACCACTGGATTCGCAGAGATACTCACCCAAAGCCTACAGCCACCCAGTAGTTTCTGACCCCCTGGTGTGGGCCGACCATGGGCAGAATGTCAGGTGTATATGTGATGGGACCGTTGACGACACTAATGATGTCAGCCTTTTTCAAGACTGGAACCATTTCCATGGCCGCTTCCACATGTTCCATGATTCGGTCTAGGTCAGACTCAAAAAGTTCCTTTCCAAAGCCTGAAAAGAAATGCCACCGTGGTCAGCATGCCCTTGCACACAGACAAGCGCTCTGAAGTGATTGAAGTCTAAATTCAACATTCACTGTCCACACAGGGACACCCATTATGTTACAGAGAATTATAATGCTATTGTTCTGGAAATAAATCCCTTTTAAAATTTATAGACATTTAAGTGTGTGTGTGTGTATATATATATATATATATATATATATTAAATTTCCACTATTTGATCCAATCATATTTTTAAAAAATACAAACCATAATAATTTGGCTTGTCAGGAGAGATCTTTATTCCTCAATTAACCATCAGAGCCTGTTTTGCCCCCACCTGCTGCTGGGTGCAGGCAGATGGGAGGGAACAGGGTCACACCAGACCCTGGGGGAAGTGGGGCCGCCCCAGGATCTGGGAGGATGGAGGCTGAGCCCTGTTTGCCCTCCCCTCACAGGAGGTTTCCTTCTCCAGCCTGCTCCCACAGCCTTGCAGAACAAGTGCTTTCTATCCTGAAGCCCCAATTCAAAGCAGGGCCACAGATGCACTAAGTCTGCCCATCCTGGTGACTTTCCCACACAGCATCCCGCCATCTCCTCCTGGGGACCACATGTTCAGGCAACTGCAGGCATCTGCACTCAGGCTTCAGGTCACCAGTGGTGGGTTAAGATGTGTAACACTCTTGCCCTGTGTGGGTGGAGGAGGGGCAACAACCCAGCTCTGCCTCCAACTGGCAGGATTTCAGTATTTCTTAACTTTTTTTTCTTTTTGTTTTGTTTTGTTTTTTTGGTACTGGGGATCAAACTCAGGACCTTGCACTTGCAAGGCGGGCGACAGCACCACTGAGCTAAATCCCCAGCCCTTAACTTTTTTTTCTTTGAGGAGGTGCTGTGGCCATAGGGAATAGTGGGGAGAGAGAGGGAGGCTCCGGATGTGTGGGAGCCCAGTCCTCCCTCTGGGCAGGAGTGAGTCTGCTCAGCCCCGATGCACACAGCCCACTCAGCAAAACCAAATCCCCGTGGCCAACTGTCCCACCTGTGAGAAGGCAGGTTAGGGATCAACTCCTGCTACTCTGCCTGCTGCCTATTGGAGGGAGGGTTTCGTTCTCTATCCCAAGTTGCTTATCAAGGCATAATTCTAAGCCAAGTGGATGGTTCATACATACAGTTCCAGCACTCTGGGAGGCAAAGACCGGAGGATCCCAAGTTCAAACCCAGCCTCCGAAATTTAGTATCTCCCCACCTCTGGCCTTCCTTCCCAGAAGGTGGTGTTTTGCCTCTGATGGGTCCCAGGTCACCTGTGGAAGCTCAGATCTGCTCGACCAGAATCCTGAAACTACTCTAAGCAGGCAGCAGGCTGAGGGCAAGGTGGGAGGCTGGAGATTGGCAGAGTGAATGATGCAGATGGAGTCTTTCCCAGCAGCTCAGACACTCATGTTCACTCCATGCCGCATGCTCAAAGGTGGGGGAAGACAGTCACCCCAGGAACAGTCACCCCCAGGGACAGGCACCCCAGGAACAGGCACTCCAGGGGCTCAGGTATCTGCTCATGCTAGAGGACATGCTTGTCTCACTCCGCTGTTGGCCCACCCTGAACCATTCGTGTCTGGCCTGTAGGACCTACCTGGGGGCACCCCGCTAGTGACCCACGTGTCCTGAACCTTCATTTTCTCTTGACTCTCGTAGGGTCCAAACAGAAGCCCATCCCGCTCCTGTCGGAGGTAATAGGACCCTTCTAGGTCCCGGAGCACAGGGAGTTCTTGCTTCAGAGCTTGCACTTCTGGGATGGTGGAGGTAACCACGTATTGATGTTGGACTGGGATGAGAGGATGTTCCAGGCCAATCATGGCACCTACTTCACGCGCCCAGAACCCTTAAGGAAAAAATCATTTAAAAATGGCACCACAAACATTAACATAGTACATATGACACTGATAGGACAATTTATATCAAAATTATTTAGGAGGCTTGAGTTCTCATGGCGAAGCCTAAAGACTGTCATCACAATCTAAAATTTTGTCATTGCAGGTCAGCTCCTCCACCTCCCAAACTCTGTGTCTCCAAATCTATGACACCCGGAATTCCAAAGCTACAAGGTTGTTCTGCTTATTAAAATTTGAAAATGTACACATTTTGGAATAGATGGCATATTAAGTTTTATCTATTATTTTTAAAGATAAAATCACCCAATTTGAATGAGTTTTGTAAGACCATCTCCTGTAAGGAGCAGAAAGGCAAGTTCAATGCCAGTGTAAGGCCCTGGGATCGATCCCCAGCACCGAGTGACTGTCGTTTGTTTGGGATGTGCTGCTTCCTGACCATCAAAGGGTTGTTGAGGCAGGGAGCTCTGTTTGCTTGTTTGTTTGATAATAATTTTTTTTTTTGGTACTGGGGATTGAACTCGGTACCTTTCGCTTTCCAGGCAGGTGGCAGAACCACTGAGCTAAATCTCAGGGTCTGTTTGATAATAATTTTGAGTAATCTTTCAAATTATTAGAGAATCTTATTTTAGTCATTGCTTTAGAGGTTTCACTCCTTAAATTTTTAATAATTTGTTTTTGGTTTTAAAAACTCTGATAGTAAGTTCTGAAGTCTCTGTCATGAAGTTCAGAGCTGGACACAGAATCACCCAGGATGGGTCAGCCTGGGGACTGAGATTATGCTCGTTTAGGGGCCAAAGTTTGCTTCCATTTAACCATCCAACTGTCACCCTTGTATTATGTTGCTTTGTTTTGGCCTAACAGCTACCTTGGCCACACTTGTACGATAATCCCAGAAATGGGCACCCATGTGTGAACCAGAAATCCTACCTGTGGGCAGCAAAGCTATTTGTTGATCTTTAATAATTTAAAGACTTAATGTTTTCTTGCTAGTAGGAAAATATGAATTATCAATCTCAGGACTTTGTAGGAAAATATAGTAAAGCCACAGTTACATATACTAGAACACTTTTTTTTTCAGTACTGGGGATTGAACTCAGGACCTTGCACTTACGAGGCAGGCGGTGGCACTACTGAGCTAAATTCCCAGCCCTTGAGCACTTTAAGAAAAATAAATGGTCATCATGAATTGTGCTGCTATGAACATGGGTGCACATATATCACTGTGGTATGATTCTTTTAATTCTTTGGGGCAGATACCCAGCAGGAGAATAGCTGAGTCAAATGGGACTTCCA
>NW_004624869.1:3566823-3591105 GCF_000247695.1 Heterocephalus glaber
TATATAGGATGACCTTTAAGTTTCACAACTCTTAATTGGCAGAAGGTAACCAGTGAGCACCACTTAGTACAACATTCTCAGGCTCACGCCTCTCCCTTTCATTACAAAGTGTACTGTTTGAAGCCCCGTTTCTCTACAGCTAATCACAATGATAACATCCTATAGCACACGACTTACACTGTGTCACAATATACTAATGACAGAAGAAAGAGAGGATGTTCGCACTGTGGCTTGCCAGCCTCCCCCAGGTAACACTGGAATCAGGCATGACATGTGGTCCACATCAAATGTGAAGCCTATGCAAAAGTATTGGCAAAGTTTAACTTCTTTCTTACATTTGTACATGAAAACAAATGGAAAGTTCTAATGTTACCTTCCCACACTTGACATGGATCACCTTGCAGCTTCAGTTCTCAGATCTCCAACAGGACCCCTTGGGACACCATCCCAGAGCCACCCCATGCTCCCAGATTGCTGCTCACCCCCTGCCTCCATCCCACAGGAAGCACTCTTTATGATTAGGAATGTCACATGATGAAAAAGCAGTCCTGTTAAAATATAGCAACCTCAGGGCTGATGGGTTTGTGATTCCATTTAATATTCATTTAATGAGTTGCGCCTTCCTCCCAAGGCATTTGATTTCTACATTTTTCAGACATCTTAACATGGAAAACATCCTACATTTCAGTGAGACTGGCTGTGCTTTTGTAGTCTACCCCATCAGCCAGTGCCCCAACCTTCGCTGTTCTCTTGTCTGCTCCAAAAGTTTGTATTGAAATACATAGTAGATGGAATTTCTTCATGCTACTCCTCAGAGGGAGGCCTCTTTACTTGCAAAAATCCCAGAATCAGCTTCCTTGGATGCCTCTCTTTTCCTTTCCTTTATTCCAAGCGGACCAAATAACCTGATGTCTGACGCCCAAATTCACCTTGAGGGTGCACTGCGTGAGCTTTGTTTTGTTCCCATAGGGTAACACTTGTCTTCAAATCAGGAGAAAGCCTTTTCCCATTCACTTTGGTATTTCTTTGCTTAAAAGAAAATTATTTGTTAAAAGTACTGTTAACTTTTCACAAGAAATCTTAAAAAGGTTGCCTACTATTCTTAAAATAACTTACATTTAAGGGTATGTTGCTTTTTATTCATGGAGCATCTAAGAAACAAAATCCCAGGGAATCCTGTAATCTATTCCAAAATTGCAGGCCACATCAAATCAGTATGCAAATTAGCAAAGAAGCCATTCAAACACTCAAGTGTATGTGAGCCTTAACAGTCTAGAGGTGGGGAGGAGCAAGAGCCCTCCCTCTCAGACACTTCATGTATCTCGATTTCCATCTCCCTAAGTATGTATTCCTCCCTGGATAGCCCTACTGCTCCACCAGCTCCATGACACTAACCAAGCTTCTCATCTCTGCTTGATGTCCCCTCTTGGAAGTAACAGCCCCTCTTCTCCTCCCCATCGTTCTGTGTTCCTCGCCTGTATCCCCATTCTTCTTGGTGCTCTGGCATAGTTGGATGCTTCCTGCCTTACCCCACAATGTGAGCTCCAGGAGGCAGGGACTGGGCTTCATTCCTGGCCATGTCCTCACCTCCTAGAACAGGGCCAGCCTGACATGGCACAGCTCCTCATAGATCTTTGTTGTGTGGGTAACTGAAGCACACTGAAGAAGAGGGACAGGAGGGCCGTAGGAGAAAGGCTGGCCTGCTTCCACAAGATAACATGCCTGCAGACAGAATCTAGATGAGATCAGGAGAAAGGCTAGGCATGCTGGTAGCTTCTCAGTGGAGAGAGACAAGCATGCTAGAGGTGTGGGTGGCCAGGCCCCCTCCAGACTGAGAAACGAGGGGTAGTTGAGAGAAGAGCCAGGCTTAATGTGAATTCCCTGGGAGTCTCAGACCATCTGACATCAGGAATCTGAGGCCTGGGGGTCCCTCAGTCTCAGCTAGTCAGCTTGCCCTTTCTGGGTTGATCCCCCACCCTATACTTGGGGCAGGTGCTGGATATCAAAGCAGGACCTGGAAGGAGGTCCACTCTAGCTTTCTGTCCTCAACAGAGGAAAGGGTGACAAGCAAGACTGATACTGCCCAGGTCTTCCTTTGAAAGCAAACTGCACCAGCAATCCAAACCTCCTCTTCCATTCTTTTTTTTTTTTTTTTTTTTTTTTGGTACTGGGGATCGAACTCCAGTCTTTGCGCTTGCGCAGCAGGTGGCAAAACTCCTCTTCCATTCTTAGCAGACTTCAGAAACAACTAATGGCAAACAAGAATAAGGACAAGCCTGAGTCTTCACCTGGGGAGCTTCCAGTTTGCCTCATTATGGTCAGCACAAGAAAAATCCTATAGATCACAAAGTATGCAAAATCAACAAACTCTGGGGTTTTACTTAACACCAAAGCTGCAGCACACATTCACTGTCTTCATATTTAAGTCCTCATGAGGCCAGGCTGTTGTCTGGTGATGCAAAATTAAGACCATAAGTAAATGAGATAAAAGGACACAAATCCCAGTGGGAGGAGGACAGATCAAGACCTGGGGTCTATATTCAGGATCACCCGGCCAGTGTCCTTTGTTACAGAGGTTAGCAGTTACCAACTTTAATAACTTTACATATGCTGACTCAATCTTTCTCACAACCCTATCCAATAGATAGTACTAACATTCTCATTTTATAGCCTAGATGCCCATCAACAGATGAATGGGTAAAAAAAAATGTATATATACACACACAGATTATTCAGCCATAAAAAGATGAAGTTGGGTCATTTCCAGGAAAGTCGATGGAACTGGAGGTGACAATGTTTCATGAAATAAGCCAGACTCAGAAAGTCAAACAGTTCATGTTTCCTTTCATATGAGGGATGTAGGGGGGAAAAAGAGAAAGAGACGCTATGAAAGTAGAAGGGAGACTATCAGAGAGGAAGGGGATAGGCAGGAGGAGAAAGGGTGAGGGGCCTATGGGAGGAAAGGATCCAGGTGTGTTATATGCATGTTTGAGTATGCTACAGTGAAGCCCTCCGGTCTATATAACTAATATATACTAATAAGCACTATTCCTGTTTATGAATCAGAAAATGGAAACTGAAGTTACTTGCTGGAAGTCACATGGAAAGAAAATGGCAATCCAGAAGCCATGTGTCCAAGACAAAAATATTAAATAAGTACAGTACTGAGTGCTCCCCAGAAGTGCCCCGCTAAACACAGCTGCTCTTCCCACCTCCATGCAGTGGGAACTCACTCTGAAGAGTCCACCATGAGGAGGTGTGACTAAGAAGCCATGGACTAGACTAGGGCACAGTTCCAGCACAGGACAGTGTGGGTGCTTTGCTTACTGCATGCCAGGTAGACCCAGCCGTGAGCTCCGACTTTTCCAGCAGGACCACATCTCTCATGCCCGCTTTGGCCAGGTGATAAGCCAGACTCACACCGATGCAGCCACCTCCAATTATAACCGTCTCTGCCCTGTCTTTCCACTGTGTTTCTGCAGATAAAGGCAGGTTTTCTTCTCTGAAAGACAATATTTTTAGGAAATGTAACTTTATTTGATTATTACGGCAGCTAGAATTTTGGTCTGGCTGATATGTTTCTAGTTCTTAACACCTAGTGACTACAATTTGCATGGTGCTCTTTAATAACCCAGGCATCTAAACTCAGACTAGGTAGCCTGGTTGGGGAGGAGAGGGGACATCTGAGCACCATCCCATGTCATGACTCTGGTGCACTGTAGGTACTAATTATAGCTAAAAAAAAATCCACAGGTAGGGCCAGGGATTTAGCTCAGTGGTTTTGCCGCCAGCTGCGCAAGCGCAAGGACCTGAGTTCAATCCCCGGTAAGAAAAAAAAAGAAGGCTATTTGTTGGGGATTTAGCTCAGTGGTTCCGGCTCCTGCCTTGCAAACACAAGGTCTGAAGTTTGGTCCCCACTACCAAAAAAAAAAAAAAGAAAGAAAGAAAGAAATCCACAGGTAGCTTCTTTGTTTGCAAAGAATCTAGAGAATTTTTCTTACTTAAAAACATGAATTCATTTAATAATTCTCATGTTGAAACTCAACCCTCTATTAATCATACTTTTCCTACATAAGCCTTCCCCTCAAATACAATTCTAGCAAAGATAGTATTCATGAGGGTACGAGGATTTATTAATTATTGCCACCAGTCAAGCATCCATGTCACTCATTCATTCTTCACTCTTCCTATCCACTCATCTAGCACTTCCCAAGCTCCTGCCACAAACAAGGCACCAAACCATGCAGCAGTGATGAGCCAAAACAGACACCACTGCTACTCTCTGAAACTTACAACACAGCTGGGGAGAGAGAAGCAAATAAACACAGCTGTGGAAATTCCAACAATGAAAGCTGCTGTGCAGGATGCAGGGTCCCACGAGAGTTGGGTGAGTAGGAGACTGCTGATTGAGTGTTGAATGAGGACAGGTTAAGCAGGCAAAGTGAGGAAGGAAGACTATTCCAGGCTAGGGGACAGCTATGTAGCAGGTCAGTGCCTGGAGGGCCACCAAGGCCAGAGTATGGAGGTGGGGTCCCTCTAGAGAGGCCTCAAGGTGCACCTTAGCTGTCTTTTGGTCTATGGGTTCATTGCTGTGTGTTGAGCACCTAAAACATTTGGTAATCAGTAAGTACAACAGAGTACATTAATGAATATGTTTTTTATTATCCAATGCTTACCAATTTGTTACCAAATTCTCTTATTCTTTCTTAATTGCTAATCCCTTTCTTACATTAATTTCTAATTAAGAGATTCACAATATGAATTATTAAGATTCTGGGAAGATTTCCCATATTATATTTTGATGACGCTAAAAATAGTAGTTTTTAGGACAAGCCACTTTTTTGGTTGGTTTTGTTTTGCTAAGGATTGAATTTAGGGCATTGTGCTTGCTCTGCAACTAAGCTACATTACCGATTCTTTTTAAAATTTTTATTTTGAGGCAGGGTCTCCTTAAGTTGCTCAGGCTGGCCTCAAACTTGAGATTTTCCTGTCCCAGCCTCCTGAGTACCTGGGATTACAGTTTCCCTAGACTACAGATTTCTATTTTCTTTATTGGTTAACCAACTGGTTTAGGGAGTGACTTTCTATGTGGATATAATTTCAAACTTACAGAAAAGTTGCAAAAATTGTAGAAAGAACTCTCAGAATTCTTAGAAGGGAAATGTTACCTGTGATGTAGTCTCAATTACTTCAAAATATATATCATTCCAATTTTAGTATATATGCTGCCAAAGTGAGCGCTTCAATATATATAACATATATATAAATATTATTATGTATATTATATATGTACAATTTTCAGAGTAAACTGAAGATACTTCTAAGTATTCCTGTACTTGTTTCCCATACTCCTACACATATACAAACACATTCTTTTACATAACTGTAGCACAGCAAAATCATGAAAAATCAGGAAATTTAACATCAATACAATATTATCTAACCTATTATCCATATTAAAACTTCATATATTATCCCAATAATGTATTTATACTTCTTTTTACAGTTGAGTATCAAATCCACAAACCCTCTCTTTAGTCCTCTTAATTTAGGACCGCCTTTGTGTTTCATGACTATGACATTTTTTGAGAGTGATAGCCAGTCCTTCCAGAGAATGGTGTTTGGTGTTTGGTGAGTTTGGTGTTTCCTTGTGATGTGGTTTAGGGTATGTATTTTTGGCAAGAATGTCACTAAGGGATGTTAGGTCTTCCTGGTGCATGTGATTAGGAGGCACACGATGCTGATGTGTCCCAGGCTTGGCACGGCTTATGTCTGGTGACTTGCTTACAGTGGTGGCTGTCAGGTTTATTTGGTAAAGTCACTATGTTCTCTTTCCTAATCATAAGTAATAATGTATGGTGTTACCTTGAGACCATGGAAAATGTCCTGTCCCTTATCAAACACTGACTAAGGGGTTTTAGCACCTATTGATTGTTTCTTACCTCCACCACTCCCATTATATTTACAGTTGTCATCCTACTGCACAACACTACTTTCCTTCAGTTTGTTTCCTGTGTCAGTTTGTTTCCTGTGTCAGTATCAACTCATGGATATTTATTGTATTCAGCAGGTTGGAATCAACTGCTGTTCAGCATTTATTTTAATGCCAAATTGTTCCAGAGTTGGTCAAAACAAAAATTCATCTAAGTTTATCCATGAGTGCTTTTGAAGTGACCTCGTGATTCTTACACATTTTTTTATTCTCTGGTGTTATAATATGTTCCACTAACTCTTGTTTAGCCTATTTTTAAATTACTTTTACCATCTTTGTATGATGTGTAAGAAAAAAACAATCCACATGTGACTACTTTGCATAGAAATCTATTTTCAAGGGGCCAGGGATGTAGCTCAGTGGCGCTGAACCTGCCTGGCAAGAGCAAGGTCCTGAGTTTGATCCTTAGTACCACACAAAAAAAACACTAAACAAAACTATTTTTCAAATGGCCTGAAGATATTTTGTACTTTATTTGAAACCATTACAGAAATGACAAACAATAATAATTTTCAAGATGCTTTTTTTGTGGGTTCAAAAAGAAAAAGATATGATTTATTTCAGGACAGTAGTCAGGTGAAACAAAAAGAATAAAGAATTTAAGACCAAGAAATCTGGATTTGCCACTGCTCCCAGGGCAGAGGAGGTGAGCCAATCCTAGCGCCCAGGAGGAGGCTCCCCAGCCAACATTCCACTGCTCCCAGGGCAGAGGAGGTACTTCGTAGAAGTTGTTGAATTTATTTCAAAAAAGATTTTTGTAATATGCTTTCTATATCCTTTTAAATTCTGTAAAATCTGTGGTAATGTCTCCTAGATCTTGATATTATAATTTTTAAAATGTATAATTGATATTGTGTAATAGGAAGTAAAGGTCTAAAGGAGCAGGGGAAGTGGGAGGGGTAAGTGAAAGGAAAAAAAGGAAAAGAAAAAATATGAGAAAAGGAAAAAAATGGAAACAGAGTCTTGGCAAATAGGGAAGGGTGGAGGGGGTGAAGGGAGGGCAGGGGAAGGGGAAAAAAATAAGAACCAAGATACTGATGTAATGGTTCAAGATCCCAATGATGAATGTAACTGTATTTTATACCTAAAATGTACCAATAAACTTAATGGGGAAAAAAAAAACAATTCTGGATGCAAGCACCCAGTCTAACTGAATAGCAGTTTTAGGGAAATTTAGAGAAAGGGTCTCAACATTTCCTGTTCTGAAAAATGGGGCTATCAGTTTGCAATATGTGATAAAGCGTTATCAAAGGTATAGCATTTCTTCTGTCAAGCATGTATAATGAGTGCCAGACTAGGTAACTTGTAAAGTTATGATAGCTGTCTTAAATTCCTTCTGAAAGTAGTTAGGAAGGGTTATAAAATGTACACAGAATCAAATAAAGGAGGAGTCATGCAAAAAAAAAAAAAAAACCCATGTCACCTATCTCCTATATTAGAAATGGGTTTTTTGTTGTTGTTATTGTCACATCTTTTTCTACCAGTACAATTGGTTCTACAGTAATGAGCTTCATCTTGGCAAATTTATGTATGCACATAACATACTTTGATCATTCTCACACCTCATTGCTCTCCTTCCCCAGCCTCCTCTCTAGTTTCATATTTTGGGGGTTTCCATGTGTATAATTTATTTTGATCATATCCATCCCCCCTGTTACCCACCCTTACACTCTCTCCCCCTTCCCCCTATTCAGAAATGGGAACTTTTATATTGTCTCTGTGTTTGACCAAGTGCCTTCCAAAATCAAACATCTTGACAGCCTGAGATTGGGTCTATAAAGAACATGCAACAGAAATAAAATCATTTAAATTTTGATTTGTTGAATATAAACTACACATTGTTAAATGAAAAGAGTAGACCTGAATATTACATCTAATCAGTTTTTTATTTGTTTGTTTTTGGTACTAGGGATCAAACTCAGGACCTTGTACTTTCCAGGCTCCAGCTGCCAAGATACATCCCCAGCCCATACATCTAATCAGTTTTAAAGAAATCAGCTCTCATTTGTTAAATTTCTCTAACCTTTTACTGGAGGTAAAGTATTATTATTATTATAAGTATTTTTGTGATGTTTTACAGTCCACAAAGCACTTTCATATGTATTCTCTTATTTAAAATTTGCTACCCTGTGAGTTAGGCAGAGCAAATATTAGTATCCCCATTTTATTAATAAGCAAACTGAAAAAAAAATAAGCAAAGTGAAACTCAGAAGCATGTCACATCCCGAGTAACTTAGAGTGCAGGGACCAGGCTCTTGTATTCCTAGCACCAGGCACCAGCTTAGAACATCACCGAGTTAAATATTTGTTAAATGAAAGGATGGATGGATGGATGGAAGGATGGATGGATGGATGGATGTCAAAAACAAGTCATTTGATTTCCAAAATCTTAGGTTTTAGAATGTGAAATAAAAACTGAGAGCCTGTGGAGGTGGTGCATACCTGTAATCCCAGCACTGTGGGAAGCTAAACCAGAGGATGGCAAGTTTAAGCCCAGCTTGGGCAATTTAGTGACTGTCTCATGATTTTAAAAATAATTCAAAAAAATTTAAAGGGGGCTGAGGATATGGCTCATTCTGAAGGCCCTGGGTTCAATTCCCAGTATGGAAAATAAATAAATATTGAGTCAACTCCACTCATGAACAGAAGCCCTACCTTAAGTCATGAACAATCTGTGAACACAAGGAAGCCAACAGATGCGCAGCACTGCTCTATTTAAATGCAGATCATTAAAACAAGAAAATGCCACTTTCTCCTATCAGATTGAGCAAAGACAAAAGGCAGTTGCTACTGTAGGAGGGAAGACAAGCAAAGGCACACGCAGTTGGGGAAATGAATCTTCCAGTGAAATCTGTTAACCTTTGGATCTTTCAAACTAATTTCGCTTTTAGAAATTGTTTCTAATGGTAGACTACCATGTGTGCCCAAAGATGCATGCATAAGAATTTCACATGCACTTTCCCTGGAGTCGCTAACAACTGAAGGCCTAAACGTTAATGATTGCTTAATCATATCCTAGTGTTGGCAATACAGAAAACTATGCAGCCTTTAAGAACAAGGCAGATCAACCAGGCGCTGATATGGACCCTCTCCAAGACGTCGGAACCCTAAAAAGCGGGGCCTGCGTAGCCGAAGACCTTGCATGCCCCTTTGCCTCTTAGGCCTGCGGGATGCAGAGGACACAAAGCCAGGGCGAGGGGACAAGGGCAAAAGCCACCTTGCGCTCGACACTCTCCACATCGCCTCTCCTCCAGGAGCAGCCCGGCCCGACCCGACGACCCGCGGCGCTGGCGGCGCCCACTCACCCTGGCCAGGCGCTAGGGAAGCCCCGAGTCTGAGCGGGACCCCGAGACAGGCGGCGACCCGAGAACAGGACGGGACCCCGAGACAGGGCGAGGCCCCTCAGCGGGCGCGCCACCGCCCGGAGCATGGCGAGGCGGGCGGGGTAGCCAGGTGGCTAGGGTGAGCAGGTGGCTGAGGCGGCCGGGCGGATCCTCCCCCGGGCGGGGCGGGATTTGGGCCCAGCCCGCCCGAGACGCCCTCAGAGCCCGCGATGGCGCCTGCCGGAGGTTCCGGACCCAAAAGGGTAAGTCCTTTCCTCCCTCCCTGCCTCCTTCCATTCCTTCTGGCCCCTGGGCTCCGGGTAGCTGGAGTTCAAGTCCCGCCTGGGTCCCGAGCTCAGCCCCGAAGGCCTTCGGGAGGCCTGGATTCGCGCTCTGAGCCTCAGTTTCCCCGTAGCCGGTTGAGTCACCTTTCCAGGGTGCTTCCTTGGTGCTTGGCACTGGGCCGAGTACTTTACACCAAGCAACTGTACAATTATCCTCGCTTTACAGGTGAGGAAACTGAGACTTAGAGAACCAGGCAACAGCTCGGGGTCGCCAGCCTAGTGCGGGCAGAGCGGGGCCCTAAAGTCCAGCCTTGGATTGGGGCGCAGGCACCCACAGACCCAGCTCCGGAGCTCGGTGCAGGCTGCAGCCAGACCTGCTTGGGCCGTGGGGCGGGCATGCGGGTCCCTCTGCCTCCTGCCCACTAGGGCTCCAGCTGCTGGCCCCTTTCCAGATCTGATCACCAGCGCCTGTGCCAGCTTTATTTCCCCAGCGGTGGGTGTGTGGGGTGGAAAGGAGTGAACACTAAACCAACTACTGTGGGCCAAACTTGGAAGGGCGGCAGTCCCAGGACCCTTCAGAGCCACCACCAGAGCCCTGTAATTCAGAATGGGCACCATTTATTTCTTAATACTAAAATGTTAGGAGAGGCCATCCCTTCATACTGAATCTGGTAATAGAAATTTAATATTTTTTAAACATTTTACAACATTTACAATATTTTTATGTTTTACTGTATATTCAAAGTTTTGTTTTATTAATGTGCAAAAAAGGCTTAGAAATTTTAGTTTTTATTCCTTAATTGGTAAATATAGTTAATTATGGAATATATTTACCACCTCTAGTGAATGTCCTTTATATATGACTAATTCAAGAGTAATATGTGGTCTGTAAGTTTGTTTAAAATTGCAGTTTTTCAATCCAAAAATTTGTTTGGAACCAGAAGAGACCTAGAATAGCAAAAGCAATTCTAGGCAACAGAGATATGGCTGGGGGTATCACAGTCCCCAACTTGAAACTATACTTCAAAGCTACTGTGACAAAAGCAGCATGGTACTGGCAAAGAAACAGACCCGAGGATCAGTGGAATAGATTAGAAGATGCAGAAACAACTCCAGACATACTCAGCCACCTTATCTTTGACAAAGGAGCCAACCACCCTCATTGGAGGAAAGATAGCCTATTTAATAAATGGTGTTGGAAAAACTGGATTTCAACCTGCCAAAGATTAAAACTAGACCCATACCTATCACCATGCACTAAATTAAGATCTAAGTGGATTAAAGACCTAAATATTAAGGCAGAAACACTAAACTTGCTGGAAGATAAGTTAGGTAGAACTCTTGAAGACATTGGCGTAAGAAAAGACTTTATGAACAAATCTCAGTAGCACGGGAGTTAGCACAAAGAATCAACAACTGGCATCTCATCTTATTAAAAAGCTTCTGCACTGCAAGAGAAACCACCAACAGAGCTAAGAGACAACCTACAATGTGGGGAAAAAATTTTAGCAGCTGTACCTCAGACAAAGGACTACCATCTAGAATATATAAAAAACTGAAAAAAATCAGACCCCCCCAAATTCAAAGACCCAATTCAAAAATGGGCATCTGAAATGAACAGATATTTCTCAGACAAAGAAGTAAAACCAGCAAATAAGCATATGAAAAAATGTTCAACATCAGTAGTCATTCGAGAGATGCAGATGAAAACAACACTGAGATTCCACCTCACCCCACAAAGAATGGCTGCTATCAGAAATCAAACAATAACAAATGCTGGTGAGGTGTGGAGAGAAAGGAACCCTTCTCCATAGTTGGTGGGAGTGCAGACTGGTGCAACCACTGTGGAAGTCAGTATGGAGATACCTCAAAGAACTAGGGCTAGAGGTCCCATTTGACCCAGGTATTCCCCTGCTGGGTATCTTCCCCAAAGAATTAAAAGAATCATACCACAGTGATATATGTGCACCCATGTTTATAGCAGCACAATTTGTAATAGCTAAAGCTTGGAAACAGCCCAAGTGCCTATCAACTGGAAACTGGATAAAGAAGATGTGGGTTTTTTTATACAATGGAGTACTACTCAGCCATAAAGAACGAGAAAGTAGAGACATTTATAGCTAAATGGATGCATATTGAGGCCATGCTCATAAGTGAAAAAAATAGGACACACATGTGTAAATACCAAATAGTTTCTCTAGTGTAAGAAACTGGCAGTGTAAATAAGAATTAAAATGATTTAAATGAATAATTGATAATTTGAAATACGAAGAAAAGGTCCAAAGGGGTAGGGCAGGTGGGAGGGGAAGGGGAAAGGAAAGAGGGGAAAGGAAAAATTATGAGAAAAGAAAAAAAATGGAAACAAAGTCTATATAAATAGGGAAGGGTGGAGGGGGTGAAGGGCGTACAGGTAATGGGGAAAAAAATTAGAACCAAGATACATCATGTACAGGTACAAGTACCCAATGATAAATGTAAATGTATTGTTTACCTAAAATGTACCAATAAAAGAATTTAAGGAAGAAAAAACAATTGCAGTTTTTAAGGAAAATGTAGAGGAGCAACAAAAAGCCAAGCAACTTCATAGCTAGAGTATATTAATCCTTCAGTTGAGTAGTTTTTGTTTTGTTTTGGTTTGGTTTGGTTTTTTGGTACCAGGGATTGAACTCGGGTCCTTGCAGTTGCACAGCAGGCAGCGAAACCACTGAGCTAAATCCCCAGCCCTAAGTTCAGTACTTTTTGACCAAGAATCAGAAGTCCAAGGGGTACATTTATTACTTTAATCTGCACTCACTGAAAAAATGTATTACCATACATGATAGCTTTATTGCAGGCTGTTATTTTCCTTTTCATTTTTTGGCTCTTCAGAAACTTAAATACTTAAGCTTGTACACGATCCTGTGTTTTGCTATCCTTTTTACTGTAAAATGTAAATATTTTAAGAAATATTTTGATTCTAAAAATGATAAAAGAATTTCTGATGTACAGAAAAGATGCCCTACAATAGGGGATGCTAAATAAATTAAGGCCTTTCACTTAATAAGTTATCAGGCAGCCGATCAAACGAGTATGAGAATAAGCAAAGTGCTCAGGAAGGAGACCCTGTCCTCAGGAAGGAGACCCATGACTGAGGGACGAAGAGTGTGAAAGTAGGGGTGTACACACAGCAAGGGAGACCATCACAGCAATACACATGACACAAGGTGTGAAATGTGGATTTCAAAAACATGTTTTGGGATATGTTCATCTGATTGTAAAAGTGAAGGAAATGAAGTTAATAAAAAGAAAAAGAAGCAAAAAACCTTGTGCTGATTTCCCTCAATTTTCTCTGATGCTATATTCATTTTTACAGTTCAGTTTTTTTAAAGATTTTTTTAAAATGACCTGTCCTTGGGCAGGTCCTTGGGAATCTCTGCTCTTGCATCACCGCTATGCCCTGTTAAGGGGCATCTGGGTTTAAGGTGTTAGTGGGGAGGAAGTAATCACCCTCTCTCCTTAGCTGACATGCACATTTTAAAAATTCATTTAATTACCACAGAGAATGCCAAACAGTTCTTTACTCCAAAAGCACAGTCCTATAGTGACTCCAGGCAGTTGGCAGGATATTTTAGACAGATTGAGTCTTCACAAGGGGAAGTTGTTCTCCTTTAAACATGAATAGATTGCCCTGAAGCCAGATTTCAAATCCAGAGCTTTTAAGTGTTGATATCTATAAAAAAAAATGGAGGCATAAATGTACCCAGAGCTCACTATCTGATGCACAGCAGGCTCACCACCACATGAGGAAAAGGATGGAAACAAATTTCAGTGCTCTGCAAAATAATTTACAGTGTTCTTTATTTTACATGCTCCTGTCTTTGTCATTCTAAAGCTGTCTTTAGCTCATAGTGGTGTACTGATTTACTGAGGTTGTAAGTATAGGAGGAAGGAGCAGTGAAAAGGTGCTTTGAATACAAATCCTAATGATTTAATCATTTTACTATCAGCTGTAGTAAAATGACAAGTTTAAAGTGTTTGACAGGGCCGGGGATTTAGCTCAGTGGCACTGCTCCTGCCTCACAAGTGCAAGGTCCTGAGATCCATCCCCAGTACTGCCAAAAAAACCCCCAAGTGTTAAAGTGTTTGACAAACATGGACATCCATATGGTAAATGAAAATGTCTCACATTTATTCAATGTCATGAAGTCATAATATGTACTTCAATTTTCTTAAAATCCTAGCTAATTTTCTGTTCAGGTGTGACTTTTTTTTCTTCAGGACCAAAATTCTAGCATGTGTGACTCATCTGAAGTTTTCAAAACAGTCTTGTCTCTTTGCTAAGCTGTTGGAATACTTTAATAAGGGTCTCCTCCTTGTGAGGTACCCAAAGATGTGGTAGGGACATAGACAAATAAGATGTGTCCCCTGTCCCCACATATCCTACAGTGAAAGTGAGGAAGCAGGCAGGTAATTAGATGCTATAAGACAGGTAGATGCATGGCCAGAATGGGTTGGAGATCATTCCAATAATCCAGTGGTGTGTGAATATGAGAACTTCATAAGAGAGACACTTGTGCAACCCGGTGGCAGATTGGACATGGGAGGTGGCAGGCTAACCTATAACGTTAATAGTGTTTGCCCCCTCCGGAATAATGTTTGCCCCCTCCGGAATTGTTTGATGAGCATTATTAAATTTGATTTTTAACTTGGTTAACACAAATGAGATGTTTATGTTTCCCACCCAGCTAGAGGTCCAGAGCCGGGCCACCTGAGGCGACTCAGGAAAGTCTTTGAGAAGCCAGGCTCCTGTCGGCAGCAGCTCCACCAGCCCTATGTGATGGGAACACAACTCCTGACCCAGGAGATGTCAGATGTGCTAAGCTTGTGGTCTCTCAACACCAAGGAATGGAATTGTGAACAAAAGGAGAAAGTTAGAAGAGTTTTACTAGAAATAAGGAGAAGAAGGGCTGGGGATTTAGCTCAGTGGCACTGTGCCTGCCTTGCAAGGGTAAGGTCCTAAGTTTGATCCCCGGTACCAGAAAGAAAAAGAAATAATAAGAAGAAGGGCTCTTGGATTTCCAGGAGAGGTCCTGAGTGGGTGGCCACTAAGGCCCTTTGGCGGGGGTAATTTATATAGCAAAGTCACAACACGGGTACAACATGAGTCAAAGTACAATAGACTTATAGGAGTCTTAGGATAGTTGCTTAGCTAATATTGATCCAACAGGAAAGCTAGTCATGTAGGCAAGCATCATTCACATTAGCTTATCTATAAATTCTAACCTAGAAAGGACAAAGATACTCCTGGACAGGGAGGGGAGGATGGATCCAGATGTTCTGGTCACCTGCCTATACTCTCTGGACCCATTCATACTTTGTGGACAGGGGTGCTAATCACAGTGTGATCTGAAGCTACTTTTTATATCTAGGGAAACTTACAAGTGACTTTCTCTAGGGCCCATCCCTCTGACTGTTAATTTCTAGCTAACTTAACTGTCTTAATATTAGCATGTGGCTTCCAGTGGCTACAAGGTGCTTGCTGTAACCCCCAAGGATTATACTGACTTCAGTTAGGAAGGAACAAACAGAAAGAAGGGAGGGAGTGGCACCGTCTGAGGAGAGCACTGATTCTGCACAGATCCTCGGTCAGCTTCCACCTGTGTCTCCTTGGCCAGTGCTCTATCACAAGACCACTCCCGGCAGCAGCAAGCCTGGGAAATGCTTTTGAGTATGTCATCTTTCCACAAAAACACACTAGCAAAGAAGAGGGAATGCATATTAGTTAGGCAACTATCAGTGTCACCACAAACATGTTGAAAAACCAAAATAATTACCAGGACATCAGCACTTTCACTATAATTTGACCCGGAGTAATTGAGAAATAAATAGGGCCTTTAAGTGACTGCTCAAAATAGGTGCCTGGATTGGCCAAGCAAGATAATATGCTCTCTCTCTCTGAAATACTATCAGACATGGCTTTAACAGAACTATGGCTCCAAGAAAATAGTGCCACATTTCATACAATTAGGAATTGCTTTTAAAAAATAGGGTGTGAGGAGAACTTAGGTGATTTTTCTTTCTCCTTTTCAGGGTATTTTGCAGCGTCTGGACCAAGGGGAGGTGGTGATTGGGGACAGCAGCTTCCTCATCACTCTGGAGAAGAGAGGCTACGTGAAGGCTGGGCTCTGGACTCCGGAAGCTGTGGTAGAGCATCCAGACGCAGGTCAGTGGCTGAGTCACCCTAGAGCATTTGTCTGACATTTTGCTTAAATCTAAATGGGAAAAAAATCAAGAAGTACTAGTGAGCATTTCTAAGGGAAGTGTCACTTGGAAAATTGCCACGATGTGGAGGCAGGACATGAGCTAGAACATATAAAAGAAATGATCGATCTCTCTCTCTGTCTGTCTGTCTGTCTGTCTCTCTCTCTCTCTCTCTCTCTGTCTCTCTCTCTCACACATACACACACACACACTCATTGCATCTTCTTATATGAGCAGTGCTAAAATACACATTTTAATACTTATAGATACTCAGGAGTTTCTTTAAAATAGTAAAAAGTGTCATTGCTCCTATTCATCTTGCCAACTGATGTGCATACTACAACAGCCTCTATAATAAGAATGATTAATGGCAGCCATCAGCCTAACCGAGCACCGACAGCCAGGTTGTGGGGTGAGAAGGCAAAGGAATAATCAGTTTCAGATCATGCTTCTGGCTGGGGGCAGGGTAAGTGTTGATGGAAGAAACTGACAAGATTGATTGGTAACATCAAATTGGAACCTTAACTCTATTCTTTTTGTGTGTTCCTGCTCTTAAAGTGGGAAAATGAAGCCAAGAATATGGAGAAACCACATACAAGCTAAGAATGGCCCTTGAGTGGCACTGATTTGATGCATATATGTGCATACCAGGCAAACCGAGGCTCCTGTCTTAGTTCTCCACTGACCAGCTGCATGACCTTACCCAAGTCCCTGGACCTCACCAAGGACACACTGTTCCATGTGTCATGTGGTGCAGGACGTGGCCAGCTGTGAGAACCAAAGAGTGAGCACACAGGCTGCCCAGGGTACCTTAAGCACAGCTGCTATTCCCACTACTCCTGCAGACAGCCAGAGTTCTGCAAGGGGCAGGACAAAAGTCTGTCTCTCTGGTGCTTTGCAGGCAGTTTTCATCCAGCCCAAGAAGACTGTGTTGTTCATTTTGGAAGAAAGTGCTGAAGTAGCAAGGATGAGGCTGTGGGATAGAGGTGAAGGTGGAGAAGAGAAAGAAAGGGATGACTTTCTGAGAGGTCCAAGACTATGTTCAGGTTACTTTTTTTCCCCCTGCCTGGTACTGGGGTTTGAACTTTGCACTGAGCAGCATCCCCAGCCTTCCACCCCTTTTTGAGACAGGGTCTCATTAAGTCACAAAATTGCCCGGGCTAGGCTAGAACTTACAATCCTCCTGCCTCGGCCTCCCTCTGTACTCGCTGTGGATGGGCCTGCTGTGGGTGCCACACTCATGCTGTCCATGAGGGCCTCCTCTTCCCACTGAGGGCTACTAACGCCCTTCACCTCTCAGGTGTGCAATAAACCTCTCCAGACCAAGAGATCAGGGGACAATGGGCCAACCAGGCCTTCATCTCTGTGTGCAGTGGCACCAGACCTCAGGCCTCAGGAGGGTGGCGGGTCTCCTCCAGACAGCACATCCTGTCCTTGAATTCCTCGGACTTCACCTGTGACCTTTTATCAGTACTGGGTTTGCAGCTGGGTCTGATTGAAAGTGATGGGGCTGAGGGAGCCGCTGCGTAGAGTAACAGCGCCTGCCATTTCTTTTTTTTATTATTATTTCTATTTTTAAAACCCCAACTATTTTGTAGTTCGTCAGCTCCACATGGAATTCTTGAGGGCGGGGTCAAATGTCATGCAGACATTCACCTTTTCTGCCAGTGAGGACAACATGGACAGCAAGGTGAGCTATCCCAGGGCTGGGAGGGGAGGGCAGCTCAGGACACACCTGATGAGCTACTGCACTGTCATGCAAAATCCACACACAGTTTGGCTAACTCATAACTCTACGTAAAGGAGCTTTTCCTGCGCTTCAGGTAGAGGAGAGGACGGGGCCAGACACAACTGGCCATCAGAAGGGCAGCGCTGTCCTTTTGGGCTGTTTTTGGAGAAAGAACACTTTGTAGATGCTCCTTTCACCTTTTCATTTCACACCATTCTCTCTGCCTTGCCTGTCTGGGCATAGAAACATACTGAAGAACACAACTCCAGCCTAGGAATGAGAAAATTTAGGTTTGACACTCAACTTCGCCACCTGTTGTCTGGGTGACTGCATAGGACAGTTCCCTGTGTTAAGTATTACGCTCTTGCTGCAGATAGCAGATAACAGCCACCCTGTGTTCATAGACCCATGGAGAGGAATGGATGAGGTGAAGGATGCAGAAGTGTATAAAATACCCTGCAAGTGCAAAGTGTTAATTGTTGTAAATGTTGATGTTCATTTGTTTGTTTAATGATCAAATGTCTAGTGGGTACTAGTAAATGTTATAGTTATAGTCTGTGGTCCATTCTCTATGCTCTGTGCGAGTCATAGACCCTATTCTGAAGAGGGCCATGCTCAAGTGTGGAGGCAAACAAACAGTTATTAAGATCTGGCATGGTAAGTGCACTATAATCGAAATATAAAGCCACACATCTATTATAGGTTTTTCCCAACTCTGCCAGCCTTCTTGTATTGCAGTTTAAATGAGTAACTTTGTTATCTATTGTATTTCATATTTAGAATGCCAGGCTTACTGTCTTGACTTGTGCTTTCTCACCTCAGTGGGAAGAGGTAAATGCTGCTGCTTGTGATCTGGCCAGGGAAGTGGCTGGCAAAGGTGATGCTTTGGTAGCAGGGGGAGTCTGCCAGTCATCGATGTACAAGTACCACAGGGATGAAGCTAGAATTAAAAAACTTTTCCGACTACAGCTAGAGGTTTTCGCCAGGAAAAACGTGGACTTCCTGATCGCGGAGGTAAGCCCAGTGTTGGAGGAGCAGGATCCAGCCTATTTTGATGAGTCTACCTGCAAAGCCTTCAACTTTTGTCAGGGTATTGGCCGGCCTCGTGTGCTCGTGTCCTGCTCATGTGCATGGTCAGAGGCACATGTCAGTGTATCTATTGCAGGTCAGCTAACACACTCCTACTTGTAGCCTGCTATCTCCATGAGGTCAAGGGACAGACTCAGGGAAGCCTGAAATACCCTTCATTCTCTAAGGTCTGGGTGGTTGCAGTGGCTGACTCCAGGGCCCCAACAAGAAGGCCAACAAGAGGAAGTGAACAGGGGCTCAAGCATCCTCCTCCCCTGAGAAAGAGGCCATGCTAGAAGGTGCTGGGGAGGTGGGCTGGACACAGTGAGGAAGTTACAGGCAGTACTCAACTGCTTTACAACTCCTTGAATTTAGTACTCAACATATTTTGATACAAAAATTTTGTCCCAGTACTCACCTTGCAAGCTCAAACTTGTGGATGTCAATTGCCTTGTGTCTCCTCACCACCTTTCCTGCCAAAATGGCTTGTTTGGTACTTGTTGCTTTCAGCACTTTCACTGTGCCTCACAGAATCAATTAATGGCGAGCAACAAGGTACTACTGTATTTGGCTGCTCTGGCTCATCCAGGCCCCACCAGTAAGACTCAGTACTGGGTAGTACCCTTCTTTTCCTCGGTTCATAGCTCTGCTTTTCCTCTAGCTAGAACATATGACTGACATTTGAAGAAAGGATTGGTATGTATCAGTCATTGATTGCACAGGCCTTAGAACATTCTCTTCCTTCATTCTTAGAACATTCTCCACCTCCAAAGCCAAAGCTCTCACTCCTCATTTGCCAACACAGCCGCTGCTGCCTGGCTCAACCCCTCAGCCCCATCTTTACCCTGAATCAGAAGAGAGTAGCCCAGCTGGTATTTCCCCTCTTGTCCCCACTCACTTCAGGGCAAATCCAGCCTCATCGGCCTCCCCAAGGTCCAAGGCTGCCGCCCCAGTGGACCCACAGAGAGTTGATCACAGAGACCACCCAGTCTGCTGCCCATCATGTTCTCCAGATTGGAGGACACAGCTTTGCTGGTTCAGGAACCTCTTTTGTGATTCTCCCTGTCATTCCTCATGCACTGCTTCTGCCAAATTTGTTTCTAAATCAAGAAGGAAGAAACAGAGATTGCTGCCAGCTTTTCTCTACTGGCCTTGAAGTCAACTTTTGGATTGGGGTACTGCAGAAAATTCCTCAGAACACTCTGTAGCCCATGTGAGCTCATCAGGCCAGGTGTCCTGGCCACTGCTGGCAAGGCCCACTCAACTCTGCACTCAGTCTTCTCCTGGGAAAACATATTTCCCTTCCCATCTTATGGAGCACTTAGGAATAGCTAGCTAGAGGTGAATGTACATAAAAGTGCTTTCAAACATAACACATGACAAACTACTCATTGTTTTTCTGATTACCCTAGTTACATAAAAAAGGAGCCCAAGGGGAAAAAAATAAGAACCAAGATACTCATGTAATGGTACAAGATCCCAATGATGAATGTAACTGTATTTTATACCTAAAATGTACCAATAAATTTAATGGGAAAAAAAAGGAGCCCAAAATTTATAAACTAAATTTTCAGTCCTTCAAAGTTGTGATTTCAAATATGCAAATATTTTAAAAATCTATGTGATTTTTACTAACAGTTATTATTTCACTAATGATGATCCCTGAATGAAAATCTATATATTATTGCAGAAAGAATTAAAATATTTACTCAGAAAGCTATCCTTTCATTAGAGTGCTGGAGACACGTTTCTTAGCAGGTTTTATCACCTGTACAGAGTTGTTTTTATGACTGCTTTGCAACATGTATGCTCTACCATTCTACTTTCTACTTTCGACTGGGACCAGTAGAAAAAGTGACATCTCTCTTAGTATTTTGAGCACGTGGAAGAAGCTGTGTGGGCTGTGGAAGTCCTAAAAGAACTGAGCAAGCCGGTGGCCGTGACCATGTGCATCGGCCCAGAAGGAGACATGCATGGGGTGACACCCGGAGGGTGTGCTGTGCAGCTGGCAAAAGCAGGTAGGTAATTTAGACCCATGGCATGAGGGGAGGTTCAGTGACTGTTTATTGGCCTTAATGATGTTTGCTTAATATTGTGAGATCAGTGAAAGAATAGAAAGAGAGTTAAAGAATTAACTGGAATCAATTATCTTTATCTATAAATCTTGGGGTAGCTAATGTCTCAGATAGCTTCTAACTTTTACAAAGAGAATAAACAGAGAGAGGATGAAATGTAAAAATCTGTCTCTCTGTCCAGGGGCTGACATCATTGGTGTGAACTGCAGATTTGGGCCCAGAACCAGCTTGCAGACGCTGCTCCTCATGAAGCAGGGCCTGAGGGCAGCGGGGCTGAGCCCCCACCTGATGGTACAGCCCCTGGGCTTCCACACGCCCGACTGTGGCAAAGGGGGCTTCGTGGACCTCCCAGAATATCCCTTTGGTGAGCACCAGCACAGAGAGAGAACCCTGTGTTTCTTGTGACAAAATGCAAATGGCTATGATAAACTACGGTACAGTTTTATAACATGACACTGCATAAGACAAAAGCATTCAGTGTTAACCAAACATGAGTTATCTGAATGCATAAAGTTGATAGTTCTTTAATTGGAAAGAATGTACTTAAAGATGGGGACAGTAATAGAAATGCTATAACTATCATATCACAGGACTGGAGCCCAGAGTAGCAACCAGATGGGATATTCAAAAATATGCCAGAGAGGCCTACAACCTAGGGGTCCGGTACATCGGCGGGTGCTGTGGGTTCGAGCCCTATCACATCAGGGCGATTTCGGAGGAGCTGGCGCCAGAAAGGGGATTTTTGCCACCTGCTTCAGAAAAACATGAAAGCTGGGGAAGTGCTCTCAATATGCACACCAAACCCTGGATTAGAGCAAGGTAGGAATTTTTAAACCAACATTTTAATTACTTTTATTTAATCTCATTACCATGTATATGGAAATGAAAATTTAAAAAGTATGGAAGTGGGTAAAATAAAAATAAGTCACCCCCTTCTGACACCAATCTCTTTCCCATTTTATTTTCATTTTATTTAGTCTCTTCAGGCTGCTATCACAAAATGCCATAAACTGGGTGCCTTATAAACAACAGAAATTTATTTCTTAAATTTCTGAAGGCTAGAAGTCCAAGGCAAGGTGCTGGCAGATGTGGTATTCTGGCCACTTTCTTGTATATAGTGACTTCTTACTGGGTCCTCTCATGGTGGAAGGGGCAAGGCTAGCTCTCTGGAGTCTTTTTCATGAAGGGAATTAATCCTATTCATGAGGGCTCTACCTCGTGATTTAATGACCTCTCAAAGACTCTACCTCCTCATTTAACCACACTGGTTTCAAAATATGAACTGGGGGCAGGATGGGGGGATGCACATTCAGATCACAACACAAAGGTGGCCTAATGGAAGCCTTGTACCTCTACTCCCTGTCTTCAATTTTAAGCATTAATTACTGATAATCCTTTATAAACGCTGAGGAATTTTAAATCACATACTCTTCCCTCTCTCCCCTTATTCTGCTTTTCCCAAATGTGATTCATTAAATATTTATTTCTTCTCTTAGTTATCTTTTTAAGTTAAAACATATATTTAGGTCTTCTAAGCTTCATTTATAGGTTGATTCTAAAAATGTAAAGCCAATGAATAACATTCACAATGTTATTATAATTTTCATACTAAACAGCAGCTCTCACGAAATAGAAGTCGGAACTCAAATTTAGGTTTGTCTCCCTCTCTCCCTTTCAATCTGCTCCGTGGGTGAGTTTCTTCTTTTGCCCTGTCTGAAAACACTGGCTTGCCCAGGACTTCCCCAAATATTCTCAGGCTACAGAAAGTCCTGTAATCATTTCACTCAGCAGACAGCCTCAATACCATGTACTATCAGAACTCAGAATGGGTTTTCAAACTTAACACTTTTTTTGTCCCGCAGAAACCTCCCCTGCCACCCTCCACCCCCTCATCCCCTGCCAGGAAGCCAGAGAGGGCAGCACGGTCCTGTCCCCTCTCTGCCTCCTCTTCCAACCCTTCCTTCCCATCTTGCTAGCCACAGCTTGGAGAAGGTGGGTGGTGTGGAAAGGTAGGTGACTGGCCCCTCAACAGAGACTGCCTTATTGGGCCTGGCAGGTCTCCACAAGAGGGGCTTCAGGGCCTTCTGGGGGAAACGTGGGCCTATTTTCTCCTGCCACACGCATTGTTCTGTGAATGCTGCTTCCTCTCCAGACTCCAGCTTTTTCAGCAGGCCACTCCAAATATACCTTATTTTGGGGTTCACACTCCTTCCTGCTGATTCTCTTGGGCCACATTTTATTTATTCATTTATTTTACTAGACAGAGATTGAACCCAGGGCCTTCACACTGAGCTGCATCCCCCAGCCCTTTTTTATTTATTATTTTGAGACAGAGTCTCACTAAGTTACCTGGGCTGAGTTTGAATTTGATTGCAGTCCTACCTCTGCCTCCCAGGGAGCTGGGTCACAGCCATGCCCTGGCACACCCAGCTGCAGGCCCGATTTTAGTGAGGTCCAGACTGGTCTCTCCTGCTTAGCAGGCTCACAGTGGCTTCTGTCCTTCCTTCAAGTAAACTGAAAATGTGGTCTGACCTCAACCGGACAGCATCCTCTTTGGTAATAAGCAAAGTAAAAGGGCCATTGTTCTCTTGTCTATATGTCAAGTCAGTCTCCTGTTCTGAGAGACCTACTTTGAAATTTGTCTATTTTACAGCTCCCTTTGATACCTGTTATCTATTATAGCTTGGTACTTCCTATAGAACTTCCTGTCTAATACTTGTTTCTTGAGTGATTTTCTAAGCATCCACTGCAGAACAAAATAGTGTGTCTGAGACAATGGAAGAGGAAAAATAATCCTGTTTTGCAAAACTTACACCACTTGCAGGAAAATGTTCCAAGCATTCAGTTCAAATGGATTTTCTTCCCTTACACTTCAGCCAGTGTGCAGATCTGCGCTGTATTTCAATTTGCTGCATACTGAGACTGACTTGGGACTTGTAAAACATTTGGTTTCCTAGGAATTTCTAATTAACTGCTTTTTCATTGTTGAAAGAACTAGGTCTTCACCTTTCCCAAGCTCTTCCATTTCCTAAATTATACTATTTGTTATAGTCAATAATTTTATCATTGAAGAAGTGGTTCTTAAGCCCCCTGAATTACTGTTCTGTTACGGCTCACTGTGTATCTCATACATGTTCTCACTATGTATATTTTGTATATTAAATCTGTCAATACAGTGCCATCTCTTGTCCATTTTCTAGAGACCAGATACAAACTCTGCATCTCCTATTTGCTGCTGTTAAGTATGCAATCCTATTTTACTTTTTTATTCATTTTACTGAGAATTGGAATGGTCTTCATTTTTTTTTCCCATTAAGTTTATTGGTACATTTTAGGTATACAATACAGTTACATTCGTCATTGGGATCTTGTACCATTACATGAGTCTCTTGGTTCTGATTTTTTTTCCCCATTCCCCTGCCCTCCCTTCACCCCCTCCACCCTTGCCTATTTGCAAAGACTTTGTTTCCATTCTTTTCCTTTTCTCATATTTTTTCTGTTCCCTTTTTTCCTTTCCCCTACCCCTCCCACTTGCCCTGCTCCTATAGACCTTTTCTTCCTATTACACAAT
>NW_004624869.1:3593812-3664431 GCF_000247695.1 Heterocephalus glaber
GGTAGGGATGGTGGCCCAAAAGCCCTTTCCTGTGGGCTGGGAGCAGTGGGAGGGATGGTGGCCGGGAAGCCCCTTCCTCTGGTCCAGGAACAGTGGGATGGTGGCTCAGAAGCCCCTACCTCTGGGCCAGGAGCAGTGAGAGGGATGGTGGCCCAGAAGCCCCTTCCTCTGAGCCAGGAGCAGTGGGACGGCGGCTCAGAAGCCCCTACCTCTGGGCCGGGAGCAGCAGGACTCAGTACCGTGGTCTGGTAGTCCGATGTCCTCTGCGTCTTTGTAGTGTGGAACCAGGTGGCTGCCTGTCTGCAGCGGGCTGATTTGGCGTGTTCCTGGTCTTCATTTTTGAACTAGAATAACTTTCCTAATGTAAATTTGTTTCGTTTGTAAAACTAGGCAAGATATCATTCAGCCAAACCTTTCTTCTGGAAGATATGAATATTTATCAGAGAAAATGGTTTTTATTTAAATCATATTTTAAAAACTATACTAAATGTAAATATAATTAAAAGATGAGGAAAGCATACTTTGACAATGAGTAAAATAGCTGAAATAAGTGAAAATTGGCTTATTTTAATTATCATCTCCTAGGGATCCTTCAAATTAATTAGTCATTAAATTAAAACATGCTGGGCATGGTAGTGCACACCTGTAATCCTAGCATTTTGAGGCAGGAGGATAAAAAATTCAAGCCCAGCCTGGGCAACCTAGTTACTTAGCAAGACCCTTTCTTAAAACAAAATATAAAGGTGGAAGGGCTGGGGGGTTTAGCTCAGTGGTTCCAGCGCCTGCCTCACAAGCACAAGGTCCTGAGTTTGATCCGTGGTACCAAAAAAAAAAAAATATATATATATATATATATAAAGGTGGGGGGAGGATGTAGTTCAGTGTGAAAGCCTTGGGTCAACCCCTAGAACTGCAAAGAAGAAAAACAAACAAAAATACATTCTCTGTAGAATAAAACGTGACATCCTTGCACCCTGAATTCCCAGTCCTTCCAATGTTTGCCAAATTTATGATTTCACAGAAACCTGTATAAACTGCAGATTTCTGACATTTTATCATCCAAAAATATTAGTCTCTTCATTGTTTCATCAGTCAAGTGGGAAGAACTATAAAAACATATCGTACTGCTTTCTTTGTAAAAAACAAAGAACAAATGCTAAGAAAGTAATTTGTATGTTGATGAATTAATTATATGTTGTCTCATTACATTAAAAACTGTTCATTTACTTCTCATTGTGTTAAAATATTGACTATAGTTAGGATTCTGCTAGAAATTTCAGAATGAATGTAATTCATAAAAAATATGTAAAACTGAAATCACTGTCCTTCCGACAGGTAATGTGAAATTGAATGATTGTAAGAAGATAGAAATGTAAGTGAGGCCCGGCATTCATGAATATGCCAGTAGTGTCTGCAGGTTGAAAAAGTTCCATTTAGCTTCGTCATCTACCAAATACATGTGTGTGTGAATATACACATACATTTACACATGTGTATATATGTGTGTGTGTGATCCACATATATAGGTATAGACCTCAAACTGTATGTGTATGCACATGGACATGCATATATTTACATTTATGACACTGGACTTGTAAGTACAGATCTTTTAGTTAATTAATGATATATATTTTTAAACACAGGGCTAGAAGGGAATATTGGGAGAATCTGCTGCCAGCTTCGGGCAGACCTTTCTGTCCTTCACTATCAAGGCCAGATGTCTAAGGAGCAGCAAAAGAAAATACTGAAATAGCAGAACTTCACAGTCCCTAAGCCTCATGTGGAGCCGGTCCTCATCTTTGTCTTCATCTCAGCCCTGAGCGGCCAGGGTCTGAATCCTTGACTCCTCCTGGGCTTGTGCTAATAGATGGGCAGCGCAGGATGTAGCAGGAGAGGCAGAGGACTGAGCCCCTTGTCCCCAAGTACTCATGATCACCAGTGCTCTGCTGTGTTCTTCTGAAGACCATCAAGAACAACCAGGCTTGACATTTTAAAATAATCAGAAGCCCCAGAAAGCGAGCGTAGTGATAACTCAGGTGCCTAAGCTAGGTGCTTGGGAAGAGGGGCGACACTCAAAAGAAAACAGTGGGTTGCATCCTTCACTGATTTGTGTAAGCGCTTCAAGGCAGCCCTGAAAGAAAGAGTGCGAAACACATTTTGAGCAACCATGGCATTATTGACATCAGGGTATAACCTCCCAAAGTGAGTACTTTCACAGATAATTTCTACTTTAAGGTACTGTTAGTTCCTTATTTTTAAATTGTGTCTAGATAATCACAAATAACTAGATTTTAAACCATCTAAGGAAAGGACCATGTTCTGTGCTTCTTCTGTTTCTCTTTATTTGGCATTAGGTTAGACATAATCACAGACACTCAATGAAATATGTTGATTATGTAAAATAAATAAAAATAAAAGTTTTAGAAGATTTTTTTTAAAAGTCAGAGTTCAAATGCATCTTGGTCTTGATACTTTCTTGCCTTAGGTTTGTGTTCAGTACCATGTGCCCATTTCTCTTTTGTTAACAAAAATGGATCAGCTTGTGATAATTAATAAAATTAAAAATAATTTACCTTTTATAGTGCCTGAATATTTAAATTTTGTGTATGTTCTTTGGAATGATCATAATAAGGATTTGTTACTTATTGTCACAGGCCTTGTCCTGTGGGGGAGACAGTGAGGCAGTGTTTGTAACACATTGGGGACAGGTGGGGAGGTCTAGTGAGGCTCACCAGCTCTCCCAGGTTGCACCGTGGCTAAGTGTGGGATTAGTACCTTGCACCTTGAGCCCACATGGTCTGGCTCAGGAATCTGTGTTCTCAATCATTATACTTCCCCATCTTTGTCATGCATACAGATGTTACTTTTATCAGAATCAATCCAAATATTTTTGTTGCAGAGGTATGTATTTTATTTTTAAGTGACATACAATAATTATACAAAGTTGTATAATTATACAACTGTTCTTAGACAACTGTATACATTATACACGGTATAACAGAGTTAGCATTTCCATCTCCTTATACACTTTTTTTGTGTGTGTGCTCGGAAGCTTCTAATTTCTCTCTTCTAGTTCTGCATGAGATACATATTAAATTACCTGGGCATGATGGCTCAAACTTGTAATCCTAGCACACAGGAGGCTGAGGCAGGAGGATTGGCACGAGCTCAAGGCCAGCTTGGGCTACATAGCAAGACCCTGTCTCAAAAAGCCAAGAGAGAGAGAGAGAGGAGAGATAATAAAATGTTGAGTTTAAGGTATTTTTATCAACTTTTCTTAATACGAATCAATCATTAAATTCTGATGTTTGTTTCTGTGATGTTGACAACTAGAACTCATTTAAATGTTAGTGTTTTACCCATGATATACAATCACATTTGATGAAAATTAAAAAGTGAATCATTTGCCATAATTTCAAGGCCTTCAGGGTTCTTGCAAGTGAACCAAACCACTGATGAGGTACCAATATATCTTTGCCAGCAGCTCCAACCAGGACCATCCAGTCTCTCTTTGCACCCTCTCAAAATCACTTATTTCTTTTAAAAATACTTCTCATTCTTGGAAAGTTATTCCATAACTTAACCAGATATCTATTCCATGGAGTCTATGAAAGTTCTGACAGGCATCTAGTTGCTTACAAGAAGCCTGGACTTACAGGTCATCAGTATTTGCTAGAATAAGAATACAAGGACTGGCAAGACTTGGGTGGTTACAATGGAGAACTTCAGTCTTCACAATCCAGTAGGTGATTTTTCAAATGTTCACATGACAATGTACAATGAAAAAAACTTTGGATCTAAGGTTCCAGTATTGATGTATTAGGAATTGTTGTTGATTTAAAGGAGATAGGATATAGAGTAAAGACACAGTCTAGTGTACAGATTTGAGTATGGGTGGCCTAAGAGAATCCTGACTTCACAGAACAGTATGTTCTTCATAAAGGCCTTTATGCCAGTTCTGAGAACTAGGGACGGGAACCCATATGTTTGAATTTCTTCACTGGCCCAAGGAGACAAAATCAGATTCATTTGCTTTTGGAACCACAGTTTCAAAGTCAAAGTTCTGAAAAGCCAACAAGTCGATGATTCATTTTCTACCAAGTCTTTCAGAGTTTTAGAAGGCAGCTGGCTTGCATACCACAGAGACATTTTTCTGGTAACCAGTATGCGTTGAAAGAAGGCCACTGTCCTGTCCCTCCACAATGGAATGTCTACCTGGAGCAACGTTCAAGTCTCTTCATTTTATAGATGTTGAATTTTCTGAGCTACTAATCATTTTCTTTTTGAAAGAGAAAATTTCAAAGAAAAAAAGATTGAACTTAATGCAGGAACAATCTCCAGTCCTTGGGATCCAACACACAAATACTCTCCATTCAGGTTGTGGACGGTGTCTGAGTTACTTGTGAATATGGCGACAGAGCAAGGAGGCAACATTGGAGCTGGGGTCTGTCCTCTGCTCTGAGTTCTCCCTTCTGATCCACACCAGCACAAATGGAGACATGCATCCAGTTTCATACCATACAGGCTAGAAGTGATGAAACAGATACAAATGAATGATGGATGGCAGGTGATAAGGAAGTACTTTTAAATCCAGATCCATTGGCTTATAAAAATGAAAATCAGAAGGAAGGAGAAGGGAGGAGAGGGAAGAGGATTAAAAAAAATTAAGACATGGCATCACATGTATCAACTCCCCTCAGTGAATGTAATCCTTATTTACTATAAACATGTACTAATAAAGACTTTTAAAAGTGAAAATCAGTTGAGGCTTATTTTAACAAAGACCATTACATTTAGACTTCTAGAAAGAGCAAATAAATTATCCAGCTTTTCAGATTGACAGTTGTGACATATGTGAAAACATAATTAAAATATTTTCTTCAGAATGTGACAATCACAGGAGTGACATGGGTTGAAAAATGTGAATGAGGACAATAATAAGGAAAAATGAACTTGAAAAGATATGCAGACCGTGAGTAACAAGACAAGATGAAGCATATCATAAAGATTGGCCTCAGTGATAATACCCATGACATCCACTTGTTGAAGTACTGTGCAGCCATGGAAAACTGTAGCAAGGAGAGGATTTAATAACCTCACTGTGGTGCTGCTTTGTTTGGATGGCTCCTAGTTGGGACACTGTTGATAGGACAAAAGTCACCCCAGATTGTTAAACATCCAGGTGCAATGTGGGCAGGGTCCTCCACTAGGATGCTGATGAGATAAAACTCTCGAGATAAAAGCAGATAGACCAATAAAGTTTTTTGTTCTGTTTTCATATCTGTGCTAGGATTGAACCCAGGATCTTGCCTGTGGAAAACACCTACTCTACCCCTGATCTATGCCCCAGCCCCAAAATAAAAAATTTTAAAGAAAGATTTCCTACATTGAAAGACTCCATAATTTATATAATAATTGGATTAAACATCAAATATAATAAAAACATACTAGGGAAAAGCATTTCAACATGAATTAGTAATCATGCCCCCAAAATAAAGCCTAGAAAGTACATATAACAACATCAATCACCTCTCTTATTTCTCTTGTTCTGATCATACTAAACAACACATCTATATAATTTAAAATATTGGAAAAGAAAAGATGAAATTATTATTATTTGGTGCAGATAAAATATCTATACTGCAAGAAATCTTGATAAGATCATCTGAAAGGTTATAGACAATAGTATTCAGTAATATGATCAAAGATATATGAAAGTCATTGCTTTTCTATATGCACTTGACAACTGAAAGTATAATGGGAAAAGATCTATTTCACATTTCTAGCAAAATTATTAAATATCTAGGAATAAAATTAACAAGAATGTACAAGACCTATTGAAGGAAGTTTGAGGGTGTTACTATAGGATGCAGAGTAAGATGAGTAAATATATGCACATGCTCATAGAAAGACATAATATTTTAAGATGTTGAATTGCTCTAAACTTATTAATACAATGTAATATAACTTCAAGGAAAAGAACCATTAGGATTGACATACAAACTCTCAAATTCACAAGGGGGAAACCCTGTAGGGATATAGGAAAGTTAGGAAAAGGGGGACAGTAAGAAAGATGTGGCCCTGCCAGACAATCACTATATGTAACAGAGTAATTAAAACCACTGGTGAGCTGGGGATTTAGCTCAGTAGTGCCACTGCCTGCCTCGCAAGTGCTAGGTCCTGAGTTTGATCCCTGGTACAAAAAAAACACAACTGATTAGTATTATTTAAATGCCAGTGGAACAGAGTAATATAAATACAGTATGCATAAAGTTAATAAGTAATGAAGGGGCATCTCAGGTCAAGGGGAGGAACTAGATGATTTAACAATGATGGACAACTGATCAACTACACGGTGGGGCTGATCTCTCAAAATAAGTTCAGTGTTGATCAATATTGTGATCATAAAGCCATAAAAGAAAAAAACTAGTAAAGTATACCATATAAAAATATAAATGTACACACATACATTCTAAATGAAGGTGAAGTCAATTGGGAAAATGTGCAGCAGAGGACAATAATCATTCTTCCAAAAAGGGAGTCTTGAGCCAATCCTCTCCCCACTCATGCAGATACTATGAGAGGGAACAACAATATTCAGAACCCTTATACATCATTTTCTTGGACTTGCAGGTTTATGAAATAGAGACACCAAACTGGGGACTACATGAAGCCCTGAGATCTTCACCCTGCTTGGTGATCACTGTACCAGACATGGTAATGATGCTGTGAATCAGATGCCCCAGGAAGTGTGGTGCACCTGGTGGGGCTTATGTGGAGGCCAGGTTGTGGGATCTGCACTGATATAGCATGCAGGCAGCTTTGAAGTGGCCACACACAATCCACAACCGTGGAACCTGCCCAGCCTAATTTGACTCTTCTCTTCCTGGGTAGCAGCAGGTCCTCTCTCTGCTTGAGCAAGTTCTGGGGATCAGCACTTAGTTTCTGGGTCTCCATGGGTGCTGCCTCCTCCCTGCCTCCCTCAGTGCTCCCAGCCATTTAATGATTTCTGCAAACCCCTCTGATTATTGTTATAATGGACATTACACCAAAAGCAATGAAGAAAATGAAGTTCTCTTTCCCTCAGACGTACCCTTATTTGGGGTGGGGGAAAGATTTGCTTTATATTTTTCTAGTGCCAGGAAAAAAGAAGGGGAATAATAATAAATGTATTGATTAAAGCAATCTGATTTCCTACCATAAATATTTGCATATGTTTGATAAACTAAGGGAGATTTTCCTTAATCTAGGAAATAGGTCCTCTTGATCTATTAAATATAGAAAAAGCAACACAGTCAAAATTAGGTAAGTGCACACCAAGCGTATGAGATGCCTTTTTTTTTTCCACCTATCACTGATGAGACCAAAAAACAATACTTTGTGTTGATGCAGATTGCAAGAGAAAAGACATTTAGTACATATACTCTGTAAAAATGTAAACTGGTGGGCCAGGGATTTAGTTCATTTGTTCTGCCACCTGCCTTGCAAGCACAAGTTCCCGAGTTCAATCCTGTTCCCCCTTTAAAAAATGTAAACTGGTACAAACTACTGGGAAAGCAATTTGACCATATCTATCAACATTTAAAATTCACACACTTTTGGATGAGCAATTTCACTTCTAAGCATGCACTCTATGATTATTTTCATGTATGTCCAAAGGTACATCATGGAAACCATCTAAATATCCAACAGTGGCATATGAGTTAAGTGAATTATAAAACATACACAAGATGTTAAAGCATGGATGCAATAAATCATTAAAAAGGACACAATAAATTAAAAAGGACACAATAAATCAACGTGTTGGGAAGTGGAAGAACCTCCTAGATGTGCTGTTAAGTGAATGTATGCTCCCTGGAAGTGGTGGAGTAGTTCTCTTCTGCAGAAGAAAGACCAGTAATTGAAAGTACAATATAGGAAAAGGACGTTCTTTCCTCTGATACCCTTTTGTAGTGTCTCAATTTGTTTATATGGGTAGGTATCATTTTTCCATGAGATGAATAAATTTGCTTCACAATTTATATCAAGATTTCTGATTAAAGGGGAAAAAATTAGATATCATGAGTTTCCTGTTGTGGTACAGAATAAGAAATACCCATCACAAATGTATACCAACTCAATGTGCTTGTGTGGAATCTAATCAAACTTTTGAAATTCACTTCTAATAAAAAGGAAATACAAGGTATCTTGGTAAGTTTTCTCCTGCTATGAATGAATATCATAAACTGGGGTAATATATAAAGAATGAAGGTTTATTTTGCTCACAGTTCTGGAAGATGAGAAGTCCAGGAGTATTGTGCTGGTATCTGGTGAGAGCCTTTCTTGCTGTACCCTAACACAGCTGAGGGCATCACATGGCAAGATAGAGCCACCAAGCCATCACACAGCCCTACCATTATGACTTCTTCTAATTCTAATTACATCTCAAGGCCCATCTCCAGTACCATCACATAGGATTTAGAGGATTAAGTTTCAGCATGAGTACTGGAGGGGACATTCACACCATAGCACAAAGATATAGAAGCAAGATAAATCCTACCACAAGAATCAGTTAGGTGAATCATATCAGCTGGCCTGGCTTCTTCCACAGTCAGTATCTTGAGACTGTTCATCTATACACAGTCAGTTCTACATATCCATGGGTTTTACATCTATGCATTCAACCAACCTCAAATTGAAAATACTTGGGAAAAAATTGTCTCTCTACTGAACATGTACAAACTTTTATTTCTTGTCATTATTCCCCAGACAATACAGTATTACACTTATTTACAGAGTATATACACTGTATTATGTATTATAAGTAACCCAGACACTTAACATGTATGGAAGGAAATGTGTAGGTGATATGCAAATACTGTGCCATTTCAACAAGGGAGTTGAGCATTTGCAGATTTTTTTTTTTTTTTGTACTGGGGATTGAACTTGGAACCTTGCACTTGTGAGGCAGGTGGCTGAACCACTGAGCTAATCCCCGGCACTGAGCATTTGCAGATTTTGATGTCTACAAGTCCCAGGATCAGACCCCTACATAACAAACTGATGGGATGTATGGCCCTGGGTTGGATCCTACTTTGGAAAAACTACCTATAAAGATACCATGTGAACAATTGGGGAAGTTTGAATATAAACTAAATAATAAGGAATTAGAATTAAGTTTAAATATGTAGGATCATGTTCTTAAATTTGGAGAGAAAATATTTTTAAATGCATGTTAAATGTCAAATTACTTATAATTTACTTAAAATATTTTGGCATATATAAATGAGAATTTGTTTAAAAGGTGAGATTTCTACAAGTTCTGATTTGGTAGGAAGTAATTAAGAGAGAGGTAATTATCTGTTAAAAAGAAAGAAAAAAATGAACAGTGAAACTAAAAAAAAACTGGCTTGAACTAGCTCTGTCCAGCTCCTGAGTAAATGTTTGCTGTCCTAGAGAGTTATCAGGAAAAGAAGATGGCCCTGTGGCAAACCCTGCTGCAAGTGGAATCAGCAGTGGAGACACCCAACAGCTACCCTGGAAACCGCTTGTAAGGGATGAAGAGTTCAGGGAAAGCCAGGGACAAAGGTCAGCTGGAAAAACAACTTCTGCTTTGTAGTGTTAACAGCCATGATTTAACACCTTATGTAAAATTGTAAGCAAAGTTAAGCAATCCATTTTGGCTGTACAGTCAGCTGCCTTGAAGATGGGCACAGATTTTGTGTAACCAATAATGAAAACATGGAGAAGAGTTTTAGAAGAGTGTGATTCTGCCTACCTCAGGGTTGTGTTACTAAAGGTCACTGCACTCTGGCAGTTACATTTTATTGATAGCCTCTGTTATTTGCTTGGTTCAATGAAGAAGGTAGAGAAGTGTGTGGTGTACAACAGATCAGCATTAGAGGGAACTGGGGCAGAGGAGAATGGCAGGAGCAGTCGGCATCAGGAACAGCAGGCTGTGCCAGCAGATTGGCTCAGGGGCAGCCCCGGACCATCCAGACTGTTGCAGATGGAGGGAGCATTCAGGAGAGTGGGAAGAGTCAGGATCCAGGATGGTAAGCAATGGGAAAAAGTACACCTTTAGATGGACCATTACCACTTAAAATGTGGAAACAATTTTTAAGTCTAAACAAAGTAAAGCTAATGTAATCATTCTGACTGGTTTTGTTTTGCTTTTGTACTACTACAGATTGAACTCAAGGCCTCACACAATTACTCTACCAGTGAGTTACATCTCCAGACCTTTTTAATTTTGTGACAGGATCTCTCTAAATGGCCTTGATTTTGCAATCCTCTTGCATCAGCCTCCTGAGTAGGTGGGATTATAGACGTGTGCCTCCCCCACCACACCTGACCTAATTCTAACCATTCATCTAAAAGATGAGAATGGAACACTCTTCCCACCCACTTCCAATAACAGCAAACTCTGAGCTGGAAATTAGAAAACACTGATCTCCTACTCATGGAACCCCTTTCCGTGGTGAAAAAGCCTTATGTGTTGCTATGTGTTCTGATTTTAGGGCAAATAAATAATCATATTACACTCCTCTCTAAAAGTGCTTTTTTCTCTTACCTACTTTGCTCATTTATTTATTCTTTTCAACAGATATTTAAGAGTGTTAGGAGACAGGCACAGTTCCAAGTGCTGGGGCCATTAACTACCCTGGTAGCCCCAGGACTGACTCAATTTCCCCAGTGAAAGTCCTGTATCCCAGGAAAGCTCTCTGTCTTGGGCCCACATTGGTCATCCCAGACCCTAAACATCAGTGAGATTATTGCACCCAGGGTGAGCATTGCTGCACCTCTGGGATGAGCAGCTAACCAGGGTCATAAACTCAGCACCAATGAAGAACTAGAGGGATGGAGATTAAGAAAAGGAAGACATTTTATTGGTAAGGAAGAAAAAATAGAAGCTAGAAAGCTGCCTCAGAAAGGGGGCAGGAGGTTCCGGAAAGATGGATACCCATAGGCCCTTTGTTCCTGACTTTTTTTTTTATTGGGTGCTAGGGACCCTCCCCCTTACCTGGAACTTGTCATGACCTGATTGGCTTACTGGGCTGTCCTTGGATTAAACCAGGCACACTTGCCTATGTCTACATTGCTTATAGTGAGCTTTGTATGACTTCTTTCTTCCTGTTTGTCCTTGTCAGGGTCTTATCTTCAGGATAAGCAGTTGGTTGGGGATGTGTGAATATCTATTGAGGTACTGTAATGACCCTACATATATTGCATAGATGTGAGTGTATATTTTTATACACTGAAAAAGAGCCTTCCCCAAAGTCAGTCAGCCCCCTCCATCCTCTGTCTGCCCTGCATTCTATTGGTGGTGGGGAAGGACGGCTATCTTGGCTTCTTGGCTTTGTACACTTGGCTCTCTCTAAGCTCTGCCTGTTAGTTTTCCCTCTGGTGAGTCCCAATGCCACCTGTGCTATCTTGTACCATTTTTGTCTGGGTTTCTTTTCTCTCTCCACCCTTGTCCTTGAAACTGTTCCCAGGGGAATTTCTCTAGTAAAGTTTTAATTCCTAGTCAAGATTAGCCAGAAAACCTAATGAGGCCCTTATCCTCTTCTTTCTCTGCCTACAGGCCCTATAAGATGAGTTAACATTTCACATAGGGAGGACCCAGGAAGCTCTTCCTACAAAGATTACTTTCAAGAAAGACTTCCTGACACTGGAAGGCTTTAATCAGGGCATGGATTGGTTCATTTTGGCTAATGTTTTAAGAATAAGCCACTCAAAAAACAAATCAACAACAACAAAACCAAAAAAAGAGCCTGACAAATAATCATTCATCTTTTTAGGGGTGGGGATTTAGCTCAGTGTTTCCACCACCTGCCTCATAAGCGCAAGGTCCCAAGTTCAATCCCTGGTGCCAAAAGAATAAGCCACAGAGGGTTAAGAATAGGACAGGGAGGTAAAGCATTTAAAGGAGTCTGTTTCAAAGTTCTAGTCTCTCTCTCTGATGCGTCAAAGGAAACTGAGGGTCTGTGGTAGGGCCTCAGTTTTGTCTCTGAAAAGGAGGAGGGGAATCTTTACTTTTTCCTAGTTCAGTTGTGACTGTTGGCTTCCAACTTTACAATGAAAGGGATGTACTTTTGAACATGACACGTGTAAGTGCTGTTGGTGAAATGGACACTGACAGGGACATAAGTGTGGGGCCATCGCGGGGCGCTGAGATGTGGATATGGGGCTCTGCTCTGCTCCTGCTAGGCAGGTGCCACAGACAAGTGCCTCAGCCTTCTCAAGCTCCCTGCTTTCCCCCTCTGTAGGAATAACAGCTGGTCCTACTCCGTGGGCTGTAGGGGGAGCCATGGAGCTCCGAGGGTACCTGGAGCAGGCCAAGTCCTCATTAATGTTTGGCATTATTGTAATTATTAAGCCATCCAGGATTAGCTACTCAGCTTTGAAGCAGATGTGGACTCTCAGGGACAGGCCTTGTGCCCTACTAATCACCATATTCTTTTAGCTCTGAGCACAAGATGTGTTGAATAAATGTTTCTGAAGTATCATCAAATTTCATGAACAAAAAAATATCTTGAGGTAAGAAGAGACAACTGGAATTTTTTCTTTTGCTTGCAAAGTAAATATTTAGCTTCTCAATGTACAAAAACATATTTGGATACCAAACACTATAGGTCATTGTTCTTATTTGTCAGGAACAAAGCTCACTCTGCCAAGTTTCGGCAGGAAAAGGTTTATTAAAATGTACTTGGAAGTTCACAGAGGACCACGGTTAGGCTGCTGCAAATGAACAATACCCTAACCAATCTGTTACTGGCTGTGGGGTCGAAGGAAATTCTTTCCAGGTTCTTGGTGTCCTGAACAAAGAACTGGACAAGACACAGATAAGGCAGTGAGAATGTGCATTTATTGAAGGTGGAGAAATGAGCTCCGCAGAGTGACAGTGGGCCAGGGAACACTCATAGCAGCCACAAGGATAAGGAAAAGGGTCTTTGCGTCTCAGATTTCCAGATTACTTCTCCCTCATGCAAAGAAGGCATAAAGACACTTGTCCTATCGGAAAGTCACTTCAGATTTAAGCTGTCCTCTAGGAGGTTTACTTGCTATCCTGGCAGGTGTAAATGAAGAGTTGAGAGCAGTGCTTGTCTGCTTGGTCCAATCTATAGTGCTCAGAAACTGTGTCACCCTGGGTCCTATGTGCTGGGCATGTGCCCTGGGGTCTCCATGAAGACAGGTTACACCCCCTTGTTTGACTGGTTTTGTTCCAGCCCTAATCTCCTACCCATGGTATCCCCCTCTGCTGCCACCCTGCTGCTACCAATCATAGGTGCACCCTACACTGCAGAGCCTCCACCACAGCCCCTTCCAGAAGGGGGGCTCTCCTGGCTCTTCTCTGCTTCCTCAACTGCTCAGTCTCCCTCGGTCTCAAGGTTGTGTGTCTGATCAGTGGGACCTAAGCCACAGAGCTGCTACCTTCCAGCTGCTCAAGAGCTAGGAAAGAAAGTTTGGGGGCCTTGACCTTCGGAAGGCAGAACTCCTGACATGGAGAGTTCCCCAAGACGAAGGACTGATATTTTAAAGGTTGGTAGGTATCCGGACAGCACGACTGTATTAAGAGATAGAAATCACATATTAAACTGGCCGAAAATACCCTTCTACTGACACTATGTTAGAACTGAATCACACGTGAAATACATGCGCACCATATTTAATATATATCTGGGATCACAAGCTAAGAATACGAGTTGGGGTGATGGAAATTTTTAAAAAGTGTAGAGGAAAGTCCATTTAAATTTCTCAGATAGTTTAATGATGGTGAAGATTTGATTTTAAATAGAGTACTTACATTTAACTGTGAGACCTGCTCAATTTGTTTTTCTGGATTTTCAAACTGAATACTAAAATAGATAGATAGCACTCAAAAGTCTAAGGAAAGTATCTCCCCTGGTTCAACTGCATTAATGTTGATATGAAAAGACAGATCCAGGAAAGTTCAATGGTTTATTGAAGGTCATTGTTGAAAAACAAATCATGTTGAAAGACCTAATAGTTTCACTGAGTTTCCAAGAATCCTTCTTCAGAGCCTTCCATAATACAGTCGTCACACAGAATGCATTAGTCAAAAGGGTTCAAGTCTTGACTCCCTTTGGTATGCAGCCAGAAAGGCTGCTTCAACATGCTGAAGTTCTGGAAGATTGATTTCTGCACTCTCTGGATATGCTGAAGCTTCAGACATGAAGAATGAGAGAAATAAAACCAATTTCCACAGGGGCCATAATGTAGAAAATACTGCTGCATTTCCCTGCACGAGAGTGTGTGTGTGTGTGTGTGTGTGTGTGTGTGTGTAAGAGCGTACATGGCCAAACGGTCAGAGAGAGGGACTGCCATCCCACAGCCCCTCCCATGGGCAGCCCCCGGGGGCCTGAGCAGTCACCCTAGACCTCATCTCCCAAAGAATCCATCACCACCATAAGGACCAAGTTTTTAACCACAGTGGATGTTTGGGGGACACTCAGACCTCACTCAAAACCCTAACAGACTCTAATTGTGCTCGAGTGCTCTGACTTCAGGACCTAATCTGTCCTTGCAGGCCTGGTTTTCTCATGCCATCCCTTTGGGGATTAGAGTGTCAACATATAAATTGTGGGGAGATGCAAACACTGAGACCATAGCAGAAGGTGACTGGATTTCCAAGCCAGCACAAAATTCCTATTCTGGGGGCAAGGGATGATCAGGGAAGGATTTACCAGGAGCATACTTGACCTGAATTTTAAGGGATAAATAGGAACACAAGAAGCATATTCCAAGTGGAAGAACGTCAGGAATTTTTAAAATCAGGCCAGGATCAAGAGAGTAACTTTTCTCTTATTATTCTTTGAGGTACTAATGGCAGATTGGAGGACATTTAAAGTAGAAAATCAAGATAAGTAACAGTCACCTTATTTCAGAAGGAAACTAGTCTGGAAGGGTACAGCCGACTCCCCTCCATTAGGGGTTTTAACCTTCTCTGGCATAACAAACCAATTCCAGGACAAAAAGGATAGGGCACAGGGTCAAGGTGAAAGGAAGAGGTAGTTCTCGAAAACAACTATCTGACAAAGAAAAAGAAGGGAAATGTCAAGTGATGCCATGACAGAAGTAGAAGAGGAATCCTTCTGGCCCTACAGGTAAGTGACCATTCCTTCACCAATCACTTGCTGCCTGGATTCTTCTGGGTCATTCAACTAGTATTCTTTGAGAGCCAGTCACAAAGCTACATTTTCATATAAGAATTATTACTTACTTATATCTAGAAATAGATGACAGACTCTTGATTAATAATTGTTGAATAATAAATGAAAAATAGTAAGTACAAAAGTAAATACGTATTTAGAAGTTCTGAATCCCTAGTGTAGAAGATAGTTTAGTTACCTCTGAGGAAAGCAGCAGCTAGAGGAAGGGCCTGAGGTAGAGCTGGGTGAGCAGCCATGTTGACAGGAACTGAAATAAGAATAGACATTGAGTTAGAACTTTGGACCAAGGATGAACCTCCTCAGACCACATGGAATGCAGCCTAATTCCTCCTAAAGAAGTTGCAGCCACTTTCTACTAAGCTCCTAAATTTTGTGGAATTTAAAATGCAAAATAATCAGATTTTTTCCTCTAAAAATCTCAGTTTCTTTTAAACCCCACATATTGAAGAACTGAGTTCCAATTGGTCATTTTAAATCCACAGAGCCACCTGTGGTAGGTGATAGGTGGTACCAAAAACTGAGTAATTTCTGTGCCCTGCTTACCTAGCGGTGGCTCTGGATTGAGAAGCCATGTGGCCACCCACTCAGAACCCCTCCTGGAAATCTTATTATTATTTCCAATTAAAAACTCTCCTGGGCTGGGGATTTATCTCAGTAGCACTGTGACTGCCTTGCAAGCTCAAGGTCCTGAGTTTGATCTCCGGTACCAAAAAAAAAACAAACAAAAAAATCCTCTCTAACTTCCTCCTTTTCTTTCACGACTTCATTCCTCGATATTGAGACCACGAACTTGGTACCTATGGTAACAATAGCACTTTATAGTAATTATCTAATTCAGTAAGTAAACAGTAAACCAAACTTACCTTTTTCCCATCTACACCCAGAACCTTCCTTAACTAAGATGCAAAGAGAGGGAAATAAAGCCCCAAATCCAGCCGCAAGCAGCAAGAATGAATTGGTTTCAGAGTGGTCTGTTGCTACATCCATGTTGATCCTGAGCTTCCCTGCTCTGGGCTTCCCTGCTAAGGAAATTGCGAATGGCATCCGGACATTTCCCATAGCCTCCTTCTTGTGTGGCTGCCCTGGTCCTCGTCCTCATCATCTCTACCTAATGTATTGCTTCCTTCCTTGCTCTCCTACAGTCTAGTCTCAATTCAGCAGCCAAAGGGGGCTTTCAGTTGAAGGCGGGCTGTGCTCAGTGACTGGCTTAAAAAACAGACAATGGAAAGGGAAAGATCAGATTTGCAGTGGAGACGCCCCACCAACTCCCCTCCCATGCCAGTGAGCAGGCTGGGACATCAGCTCCTCGGGTGGGTAGCATGTGCTTCTGATGTGAAGCAGGGGTCGCTTCACCTCTGTGGTTTTCTGTCCAAAAACCCTCAGCCCCAGTGATTGGACCACAGGAGAATACTAAGCAAGTCTAAACTGAGGAACCTTCAAAAAAAAAACAAAACCCTCATCAGTACTTTTCAACACTATCAAGGCTGTGAAGAACAAGGACTGGAAAAGATAAATTGTCTCAGATCAAAGGAGATGGAGGAGGAAGTAAGAATTAAATGCAATGTTGTTATCAGATTCTGGATTGTTATCAGGGGTGCTGGATTCTCCTTCTAAGGGTCGTTTCTATGTACCTTCTTTCTTTTTTTTTTTTGTACCAGGGATCAAACTCAGGACCTTGCAGTTGCGTGGCAGGCACGGTGCCACCTAGCTAAATTCCCAGCCCCTAAGTTCCTTCTGTCCTGAGCAAAGACTTGGTCAAGACAAGCACAAGAGGGAGTGAGGTTTTATGGTTTATTAAAGGTGAGAAAAGAAACAGGATCTGCAGAGTGAGGGGCAAAAGAAAGTAGAAAAAGAAACACACCCTACAGTGTGAGCATGGGTGAAGAGCACACCACAGCAGAGAGTTGGAGGGCCCCCATCCTTTTGTATCTTCCACTCCTCAGGCTGGCCTCAGGTCTAGACCATCCTGTGTAACACTGCTCCAGCTCTCATGAGAAGTCCTTGTCAGGGCTTTGGGAGCTGTTCTGAGCCTGGGATTCTGCAATTATCAAGTCCCACCTACTTTCCCAGCCAGCCTGCCATGCCCTAATCTCCAGCCACAAGGTCATCTCCCAGACCACACTCTTGAACAAAGGACAGTCGTGGAAAAACTGGTAAAACCTTTTTAAAGTGTAGAGATTAGTTAGTAGAGAGACCAATGTTGGCTTCATAGTTTTGAGGCATGTACCTCAGTAAAGTACAATGACAACGTCAGGGGCAATCCGTACTGGATGAGGCTGCACATTTAGAAATGCCTGTGGTTAAGCTATCAATGACTGGGGCACCTGCAGACCCTGCATGGTGGGAGCAAGAAACTGAGATACCTGTGCTGTGTCTGTGGCTTTTCCATAAACATTAAGCTATCACAAGATAAAAAGGTTATTAGTAAAAGCACAATGGAGGGAAAACTCCAATGATCCACAGCTCTTGCAAGGAAATGATGAAGTCCTCACAGTAGTGGACCTTCCCAGCCAGAACTACTGCTTCTCTTTGCTCCAAAGCACTTTACCTCACCTAACATATGCATCATTTACTTATTTTTTTTGAGCACTGTCTGTCTCCTCTCCACACTCCACCCTTTCTCATAGTGTAGACACCACCCATCAGTAAATCTTGTCTCTTCTGCTCATTGCAGGAAAGAGGATCTGGCATAAAGGAAAAGATAAATGACTGCATCAAGCATTCTACCTAAAACCCTTATGATTTTAAAGCTCACTTTTAAGGGTTGGGGGTCTTAAGCTCCAAGCAGAGAAAGCAATGCTGAATTTAACAGTCATTTAAAAATAAAACTGGACGGGGGATTTAGCTCAGTGGTTTTGCCACCTGCTGCACAAGCACAAGGACCCAAGTTTGATCCCCAGTACCAAAAAACAAAAACAAAAAATAAATAAATAAATAAAACTGATACCCTGCCCAGGTATAGTGCTCATACCGGTAATTCCAGCACTTGGGAGGCTGAGGCAGGAGGATTGCTGAGAGTTCAAGGCAGCCTGGGGTACATAGTGAGACTCTGTCTCAAAAAAACAAAAAATAAAAAACAAAAAATTTACACCCTGAACAGTGTTTTAATCTTTTCCTTTTTACTGTTTATTTAACAAGATCATGTTTGCATAGTTAATCCTTTTTTTTTAAGCCCAGGTTTATTTATCTTTTTTTTTTATATTGGGGATGGAACTCATGAGGCAGGCATGGTGCCACTGAGCTAAAACCCTGGCAGTTAATCTTATTAATAACTAATGACCTTTAGAATTTTGAATACTATATTACATGCTGAATTTATTTTCCAAATAGATTAGTTCTACAACAAGGAAACTACTGGAGTTAACACTGTCTAATTCATGCTTACAAATGTGTTCAAGATCTACACTGAGGCTGGGTATTTAGCTCATTGATAGAACACTTGCTTAGCACATGCAAGGCCCTGGGTTAAATCCCCTAGCAAAAAAACCTAATTAGTTCATTGTAGTTTTTTTGTTTGTAGTTTATGTAGTTGTTTAGTGTGTGTGTGTGAGTGTGTGTGTGTGTGTGCATGCGTGTATGTCAGGATCTTGTTGTGTAGTGTGGTTCAGGCTGGTCTTGGACTCACTATGTAGCCCAGGCTAACCTTGAACTCACAGCAACCCTCCTGGCTCAGCCTTCTGACTGCTGGGATTACAGGCATGCACTACCATGCCCTGCAAAATAATTTATTTAGTTTTAGAGCTTTTTCTGGAATCCACAGAAGAGCAAGAAGCTATTTTATACTGTTTTTATTTTTGTTTTCATGTTTTCACTGGACTTTTAAGAAAGAATATACAGGGCCGGGGATTTAGCTCAGTGGTTCCGGCGCCTGCCTTGCAAGCGCAAAGTCCCGAGTTTGATCCCCGGTACCAAAAAAAAAAAACAAAACACAAATCTCTAAAAGTTTTTATTCTATAAAATGCTAATGTTAAATAATCTTTCAAAACTCAGTGGACCATATATGTGTGGTTCTATTTCTAGATTCTCTGTTTTATTCAAATGATCTATCTGTCTTTCCTTACACCAACACTGCCTTGATTACTATAGCTTTAGAAGAAGTCTTAAAATTGGGTGCTAAACGTCTTCCAGCACTGTTTCTGTTTTTGTTTTTGGCTTTTCTGGGTCCTTTGTACTCCTACATAACTTTTAAATTTCAATATCCAGTTCTTCATTTATAGCAAGTATACACAGGCCTGAATTTTTATATATACCTTGTGTTTTCTAATCCTGCTAAATTCAAGTACAAGTTCTAGGGGCTCCTAGAGATTTCTTAGTATTTTCTCTGTAGATGATCATTTCATCTACATATAAAGATTTTGCTTCTGCCATGCCAATCCTATCCTAGTTGTGTCATTTTATTGCCAGACTATTTGGGTTTAGACCTATGTTTCAAAGTCTAATGGACAGATGAAGAGTAGGCATATCTGCCCTTGTTCCCCACCTTAGGGAGAAAGCATTGTATCGTCTCCATTCATAGAAGGAGTTTTTGTTGGAAGTATGGAGTACATGTCTTTGATCTGTTGAGAAGGTTTTGTTCTACTTCTAGTCTCCTGATAGCTTTTACCATGAACAGCTGTAGAATTTAGTCCAATACTCTTTCTCCAACTAGTGACGGGATCATATGGCTTTCTCTTTTCCTCTGTAAAAATGATGACTTTTGGGGGTGGATCTTCCGATGCTGAACCAACACTGCCATCCCTATAATAAAACCACTTTCTACATACTGCCAGATCTGACTTCTAATAGTTTGTTTTGTTAAACAAATTTCTATCTATGTTCATACTTTTTTCTTCTATTATCTTTATCCAGTTGTAGGATTAGCACAATGTTGAGTTCCTAAAATGAGGGGAGAAGTGTTCCTTCTTTTTTCTGCTTTAAATGTTTGATATAATTTATCAGTTAAAATGTTTATGAGCCTGCTGTTGTCATATAGGTAGGTTTTCAAGCTAGGAATATACTTTCTTTAATAGGTGCTATTCAAATTTTATATTTCCTCCAGAGTTAGTTTCATTAATTTGTCTTCTAAGTTACTTCTTAGAAATTGTCAAATTTATTTCCAAAAAGATTTTTGTAATATGCTTTCTATATCCTTTTAAATTCTGTAAAATCTGTGGTAATGTCTCCTAGATCTTAATATTGTAATTTCAAAAATGTATAACTGATATTGTGTAACAGGAAGAAAAAGTCTAAAAGAGCAGGGAAATTGGGAGGGGTAGGGGAAGGGAAAAAAAGGAAAGGAAAAAATATGAGAAGAGGAAAAAAATGGAAACAAGGTCTTTGCAAATAGGGAAGGGTGGAGGGGGTGAAGGGAGGGCAAGGGAAGGGGAAAAAAATCAGAACCAAGAGACTCATGTAATGGTACAAGATCCCAATGATGTATGTAACTGTATTTTATACCTAAAATGTATCAATAAAGTTAATGGGGGAAAAGAAAGAAAGAAAGAATATACAAAAAAGTATTTAAGTTTTAAGTGTACAGCTTCATGAATGTTCATAAGCAGAACACTCTTGTGTACACAAGATCAAAAAATAGAACATTATGAGCCCTCAAAAGCACCCCTGTTCCTTTCTTGTCACTCTTCCCTCCCCTAGAATAATCAATATTATGACATCAAAGAGCTAAGATTAGTATTGACCCTCTTTGTACATCATTTAAATGTAATCTTACAGAATGACCCCTTTGGGTCTATTTTCTTTTATTCACTCTATGTTTATAAGATTCATCGACATTGTTCACATTGTTGCACATAATTATAAATCATTCATTCTTCTTGCAGAGAGCATACCATCCTGTGGATACATCACGGTTTATCTACCCATTTTATTGGTGGATGTTTGGGTAGTTCACACTTTAGGCCACTCATTTATCAATGAGCCACTGTGAATATTCTTATAGGGATCTTTTGGGGGACATTGGTGCACATTTCCTCCCAGGAGTAGAATTACTTGGTACAGATATGTGCAGCTCTAATAGACACTGCCAAACTTCTTTTTTATCAACATTCACTCCTACCAGTGATAAGAGTTCCAGTTTCATCCTCCTCAATATTTTATTGATTTTATTTTTATTTTTGTGGAGCTGGGACTGAATCCAGGGCCTTTGAACTGAGCTACATTCCCAGATCTTTTTAAGTATTTTAATTTTGAGACAAGTTCTCATTAAGTTGCTGAGTTGTTCAGGCTGGGCTCAAACTTGCAATCCTTCCTGCCTCAGCCTCCCAGAGTGCTGGGATCATAAGCATGTGTCACCTTGCCTGGGTATATTTTTCATTCTACTTATCCCAGTAGATGTGTAGGGTATCACTGAAAATTCAGTGTGAGAAGTAGCAACTTCTTTCAGAAATTCTTTAAGTTGGGCAGATTAGAAATCCAAAAAGTTGAAACTGAGTGGTGCTTAATGTATATCCTTTTTTAGTGTTGAGGATTCTTATTATACATATGTACTAACTTGAAAAATATATTCCCCTATATTCAGGTCCAGAAGAGAGTGGATAATGACAGTTTTGCTACTCAGAAACATGTTACTACTTTTCTCAGTCAACAGAGGGTTTCGTTACTGATAATAATCTGGTATAACCTAAAATGTACCAGAAATGCTTTACATGGACTCAACTTTCTATTATCAGGTCCTCATGTCTAATTTTGCTTGGTTTGGAAAACACGTGCCCAGTACAGGGAAACAAAAAACAAAACAAAACCACCAAGACCCTCTCCAGATAGGCAGGTCCATGATGTGCCCGACACACCTGGTGCATTGGCATAGGTGTTTGAGTGTGGCCATCGCAGTGCACAGGTGTGATGAAGAAATGAGAAAAACTATGCATCTGGGGAAGAGTTTTCAAGGAAAAATCCACCCCATTATGCATGTGTGATGATCCTAGTAATAGTAACAAAAAGTAACTGAAGTTAGTGACAGCAGGCAAATAGAAGGCAAGCAGAACCTTCCCTCTGGGGACCGTTTGGATGAATGGGTGTTTGATAACCTCAAACAAAACTTCTGTTTGTAGCAGAAGACAAAAACTGTTGGTGAACATGTGCCCAGAAGAGCGCAGGGTGCTGGGTGCGGCACCGTCCAGCATGTGGGAAGGAGGAGGTGCCACATAAAGGGATTCACACTCAATTTTTCAAAAACAATGGCTTTGCCAAGGGAAACACAGAGGTTGGTGACACCACATTACCTGTTTGCAAACGCTGCCCTGCACTGTTAAAACATAAAACATTAAGTACAGTGTTAAATCTGAACATCTTCAATGTGTAAGGGCAAATGACACATTTTTAGTCTAAAAAGATCTGTGAGAGGCCAGTTCCATTTCATTTCATTTCATTTCATTTCTTTGTTTACGTCTGTGGTGCTGGGATGGCATGAGCTTGACCCCTGAGCTACACCTCCAGTGCCCAGTCTCATTTAAAGGAGATCCGGAGGGTGTGGATGTGGGAAGTCCTGGCGTTTCCCACCTGCTGTACCTATTGACTGAAGGCCCATCTTGGCCCTTATGTGAGATGATGTCCATCTCCTGGGTGGGGGAGTCCTTCACCTCGGCGCCAGGTGCAGTGGTCTGAAACATTACATTAACGCTCCTGCGTTTCTCATGGTCTAAGAGGAGCAATGCACAAGCTGGAGGCAGAGTAACAGCCTCTCTCGAGGGGTGGTTCTACAGCTTGACCCTCCCTTCTCCTTCCAGATTTATCTGTAACCCTGAACATCTTTGCACGCGGCAACAGTGACAGTGGTCGAGCAGGGAACAAAGAGCTCATGTGCAGAGTGGTGTCCAGGCAGACTGACTTCTTTGGGGCTGCGGCAAAAGAACAGGAAAGCGCTTGCTGATAGCAGCTCCAAACTGCCTGTCTTCGCTCTTCTTAAGCACAAGGAGGGGGTGCCTACCTCACTGAGTCATGGGGAGTGGACAGTATTGTGCATGGAAAAGGCATACATAGTGCCTGGCACATAATAAGCACTCTGTGAACTATGGTATTACTACCATGGACATAATATGTGAATGATGATTTTTTAATGGACCTAATTCATGGGGGGCATTAAGGACAACAAATGGAGAGGGTAAGGAAAAACAGAGACAGTTCCACAGCTTCCTATAAGTCTTTTTTTTTTTTTTTTTTTGAGACAGGGTCTCACTATTCACTATGTAGCTCAGGCTGGCCTTGAACTCACTATGGCCTCGAACTCATTGGTGATTCTCCTGCCTCAGCCTCCTGAGTGCTGGGATTACAGGCTATATCTCTACGCCCAGCTATTTAAATCATTTTGGAAAAGGTAGGGGTGGGTACGAGTTTAATAGCTAAAGTTTCCTGTATTCAAACACATTTTTTCCCTTATACCTAAAATTTACTACTATATTCAAATACTTTCCCCACCCCCAGGACTGGAGATTGAACCCAGGACCTCAAGTATACTAGGTACGTGCTCTATCACTGAGCTACATCCCCCAGCCCTCACAAGTTTTAAATATACTTGCATACACTTCCTTGCAAGTGCAAGGACCCGAGTTCGATCCCCGGTACCAAAAAAAAAAAAAAAAAAAAAGAATACATACACTTAGATAGGCATCTTGAGTTCCTCTGCAAGCAGAGTGGACAGGTAGTACAGGGAAGGGTTTTTTAAATTTTTTGCCATGTGTCCATGTTACCTGCTAAAACTTCATAATTCGTTTTTGAGTGCTACTAGTTTCAAATCTCCTAAGTTGTGCTGAATTTGAAGGAATCTGTGAAATGGAGTGTTCTTTGAGGCTTCATTCACTATTCGAGCCCTGCTAGTGCCCTCTGGTGCCTGCTGCCCACCACCACAGCTGGTCGCCTCCACACAGGGACTTGCTCTGAGCCTGTCCCTTTCACCAATATTCTGCAGGTTAATACCAGAACCAGTTAACATATTAACTAACTATGTTACCTACTCAAATATTGCCCTAACTGTCAAAAGTCTAGGTCATGTGAAAGATGACATGACCCCATCCCAGGCTGCCAGTAATGACCAGAGTATGCGGGAGAGGGTAAAAGATTACAATATAGCCTTTGGTTCTTCCTTCCTTCCTTTTTTTTCAATTTTAAACTTGACATACTGACTGGAAGCAAAAGGATTTTATTTTCTTGGGGTTTTTTTGTTGTTGTTTTGGTTTTGGTTTTTTGAGACAAGGTCTTGCTATATAGTTCAGGCTGGCCTTGAACTCCTTATGTAGCCCAGGCTGCCTTTGCCCTCATGGTGATCCTCCTGCCTCAGCCTCCAGAATGCTGAGATCACAGGCATGTGCCACTACACGTGGCTCTTTTCTCAGTTTCATCTCAAGCACGCATCATTTCAGCAATTGCATATTTATTAATCCAACATTTCTTTCTCCGCACATATTGAAAAAGAGGTTATTGTTTCACATATAGAAGTTCCTTCCATGTTTTTACCTGGACAAAAGGTTCTGAACTTTGTCTCAGATTTTATATTGTTCTGTAAGTTACATACATTCTTTAATGTTTTCATTATTTTGAAATCAATATGTTCTCAGTGTAAAAATATTTTGGGAAATACAGTAGAAACAGGAAGAAAAAGATAAAAACAAGCACTAATTCTATCAACAAGTAACTCCAGTTGACCCTTGCATTTCCTTCCAGTTCTTCTCATGCTTATGATACACAAATAGTTTTCATACTGAATTTTGAAGTCTCCAAAGTACTTTGCACTTTCGCTGTTAGAAGTCTGGTCCCGTTAAATACTGCAAAGATTTTCTTACTAGAAACTTCTGAATTACCAGAAACCGCGGGGCACGTTTGGATGCGGGCTAGGGGCATTTTGAGCCTATTCAGAGTGAACGTTGGGCTTTTCCACAGGTGCTGTTTGCACGCGTCCTGGCTGCTGTGCACTTGCGTGTGTGACGGGAGACGCTTGTCCTCAGGAGATCAGCCTGCGGATGAAGTTCGTCCTGGACAGCTCTTCCTCATTTGGTAATCTCGACTCCTTGACCTTGGACAAGTATTTGGGCCCCCAGCGAAACTCTTGGGGGCCTCCCCCGGGGGCTGGAGTGGCTGACGGTGTCTGTCTGATCACGGAGCAGGGGGAGGTCAGGGTCGGGACTCAAGCGGGAGCAGGGATGGGCGGCACCAGCTCTGTCATTAATATTGTTGTTGTTACTGTTATTGTTATTGTCACTCCCTGCCCAGGCGTCCCACCCTCCGGGGCGGTCCGCGCCTCCTCCCCCGCAGCCGCTCCGCCTGGCCCGGGATAAAGCTCGCTGCGCCTGGCGCTCGCAGCAGAACCGCGGGTCCGGTCCACTCCTTCCGCTCCGCGCAAACTCCCAGACCCCAGACCTCGCCGATGGCACCCATTGAGGGCAAGAAGGCCCGGAAAGTGAGTCCCGGGGAGCCAGAAACAGTTTCAGAAAAAGGAGCAGGGCCGCAGGGTCCCGCGGAGGAGCAGCGATGGGCTGAGCCCTCCCGAGCGTCCTCGGGGTGGGGACGGGCCGGGCGCACGGGGCTACTCAAGGGGTGAGGGAGGCCGTCTGGGACCTGCCCTGCAGGAAAAGGCGTGATCCGGGTACCCAGGGCAAGTGCAGAGCCCACGGTGGGTGCGTGTGGGTGGTGGGTGATGGCTGCAGGGTTCCCACTGCAAGTGGGCCAAAAATCACTGCCAGTCCAGGAATGGGCTGAAGGCATAGTCCGCGTGGGCGAGACAGCGTGGTCTCCTGCGAAGACTGAATTCAGTGTTTTCTTAGTTTGGGTCCATTAACGTAGTCAGGAATTTTTATTTATTTATTGAGGAGGAGGGTACTGGGGATTGAGCCCAGGGCCTTCACAATGAGCTGCATCCCCAGCCCTTTATTTGGGTTTTTTTTGAGACAAGATCTTGCAAAGTTGCCCAGGCTGGGCTCTGTAAGGAAAAAACAAAGATACAACAGGTACAGCTCAGAACAAACCTGAGAGAGATCTCCCTGCCACTTAGACCAGACTGGCAACTCTCCTACAGGCTATGAGGTCTTTTACCGGGCCGTGAGCATAAGAAGGGTAGAAAGGAAAAGGTCAAAACGGAACTTTCGAGGGAGAGAGTTCAGTTGAAAGGAGTTGTGGCTACCAGGGACAATGCTTGAGAAAGGACAGGGGTGGTGGTTGCTCCTCAGAAGCAGGGCTGAAGAATGATGGGAGTTATGGGGTGTAGCCAGGCTTACTGGGCCCCGGACTACACAGCTTTAGCAGGTGTAAAATAATAGCAGGATGGAAGAGGCTTAGAGTGGCCTCTGGTCAGCCTAGGATGGTGGAGTTCATACTCCTTCAGGCTCCAGCTTTGGGTCCTTGTACCTCAGTCTCCCTGAGTTCTTGCACCCCCTCGCCCAGCATAACCACGGATTCCAGTCCACTCTCCAAACTCAAACTCAGAAACTTCACTATTTAAAGGAATTATCTAAAGAACTGGTGGACATCACAGGGGGAAAGTTTTCCTTAGTAACTTTGTTTCTGTCTCAGTATTAAAGTGTGGACAATCACATGTCCACCAGAGCCAATGTGTTCATTATGCACAGCCGGTAAAAGCACAAAGAACAGCACCTGCTATATTTTTGTATATATTCTGCTAGTTTGCTCTCTGGGCAAACACGTACTTTTTAAAGCAAAATGGACTGATGTTACATATTCTGTTTTGTATACTTTCTTACAAAACAATATTTTTTATAACATGTTCCATTTTTTAAAAAAATCTGTTCAGCATAAGAGCAGACAATTCTGACATTCAGGTAATTATATTGTACTGGGGTTTTTTTCAAGTAATTTTAAGATGTAGTAGATTCTAAGAGCTAGTATATTCAGGTGTCATTGCTCAACAGACTTGTGGTCAGCATGATTACTGAATAGCCCCTACCCATCCAGCCACCAAATCTCAGATTCTTGGCTAGGCTGTGTTAAAATGTAGTACTAAAGTTTGAAAGCACGTATATGTTCAACAAGAACTGCTAACTGCCAAAATGTCATAAATTACTTTACCCAAGTGAAAATAATTTATGTGACCTTCATTCACACTTTTATATAATTGTATTGGCAGGAATACATATGGATATAGACAGACTCCTGGTTAATTGGGCCATAATGATTAAAGTTGTTTTGAGACGTGGCACATGATTTATAATCATGACAAATATTTGGATTTCAAAATTACATTGAACAAGCCTTCATTTTACATGTGCTCTGAGCATGTCAGTTGTCTCTTCATTGTGAGCATGCTGCCCACGTGGCATGAGATGGGGCTGTAGAAGGAAGGGGGTTTATATGAGGGCACTTAGAGAAGGCAAAGAAGGATTGGGTACAAAATCCCATGAATGTCCTGCTCAGATGTATGCAGCCCTTCTTATCTGGGTACTTGGTGTGTCTGCCAGTCTTGGGAATAAAAGGAACATAACTGATTTTTCCTTTACATTCTGTGCTTTGTGCAGGGCAGTCCCACCCTCTCCTGTCCCTGTGTAAAATCAATCTAGATGCTCCTTAAGGATGAAAGTCAGGAAGACTCTGGGTTGGGGGTGGTGGTGTTTGGTTTGGTTTTTTGAGACAGGGTCTCCCTATGTAGTTCAGGCTGACCTTGAACTCAACGATGTAGTCCACTTTTGGCAATCCTCCTGACTCAGCCTCCAGAGTGCTGGGATTACAGGTTTGCCAGGAAAGCTCTTTTAGTGTGAGAGATCTTGTACAAATTACTCAAGGCCTCTGGACTCTGATTTCTCATTTCCAAAAGCAGTGAGAGCCACCTAAATTGAAGGTAGAGTACCTTTTATTTTAAAGTCTATGATTCTTTGAGATGACAAAAATAGTCACATTAGTGAATTTCCTTTCTAACCTGTAAAACCCTCTTTAACATATTCTACTCCAAATTCATCTCTTGAACATTACCACCAGAGTGACTCTTGTCTAGTATGATCAATGGAATAGGTCTGGAGCCTGGGCAGGAAGTTGCATGAATATTCTCCTTGTCTCTTTCCTGCTCTTGGCATAAAGTACCAATGTCGTACACCCACAACATCCTGGCTACCCACAACACCACGGCTGGTGAGGACAAGTGGCCCTGATGCCAAAGACAGAGGTCTTGTATGTGATTTGGCCACCTTTTGCCAAAATCTTCTTCCTTCCGTCTTTATCAAGGCTTTTGTGCTTTTTAGTCTTTAAAATGCCTTAATAGTATTATATTCCACTTTAAAATAGTTTTAATCCCCTAGAGTAAGAAGGCTAGCAGTCATGATTTTAAGAATGTATGCTGCAAAAGCGAAAAAAAAAGAAAAAGAAAGAATAAACAAAAGCCTAAAAGAAAATAAAAACAAATAATTACATGCTTCAGGGCTGGGGGTGTAGCTCAGCAGTGCAATGCTTGCCTACCATGCATGAGGCCCTGGGTTTGAACCCCAAAATGCCAGAAAGAAAAATAGGCTTTAGTGGGGCAACTATAGTTGACAGTGACTTTTTATATATTTTATAAAGAACTAGACAAGAGGTGTTTGAAGGTCCCAACATAAAGAAATGATAAAAGAGAGATGATAAATATATAAGGACATGGTATCCTAATTACAATGATTTGATCATTTACATGTTTTGTGCAGGAATTGAAATATCACACTGTATCCATAAATATGTACAGTGTTGGTTTTTTTTGGTACTGGGGATTGAACTCGGGATCTTGTACTTGCGAGGCAGGCGGTGGAACCACTGAGCTAAATCCCTGGCCCTACAATGTTTTAAAGTAATACAATTTTGAATGAAAAAAGAAAAGAAGCAAATATCAATTTAGGGGTTTATAACAAATGTTTAATCTCTCAGAAAATTGTTCTTCAAACATATCATCCTCGAATGTCATTATATTGTATACCTAAAATGTACCAATGATTAGAATGAATAATTGATAATGTAAAATAGGAATAAAAGGTCCAAAGGGGTAGGGGTAGTGGGAGGCACAGGGGAAAGGAAAAAAGGGAAAGGAAAAAATGATGAGAAATGGAAAAAAATGGAAATAAAGTCTTTGTAAATAGGGAAGGGTGGAGGGCGTGAAGGGAGGGCTAGGAATGGGAAAAAAATAAGAACCAAGATGCATTATATAAAGGTACAATTCCCAATGAGAAATGTAATTGTGTTGTATACCTACAGTGTACCAATAAAAGAATTTAATACAAAAAAAAAACCATAACAACTATAAAAAAAACAAAAAAACAAAAAAAAAAATATCATCCTCCCACAGTACTCTGCAAGTCCTTTCTTTTTTCTTTCGAGGTGCTGGGGGTCAACCCAGGACCTTGTGCCCTCACTGAACTACAGCCCAGGCTAAAACTCTTTCATGTGTTTTGAAAGACACCCAGCACATACACAGGAGTACACGTATTTTCATTACAGGGACATTCTGTCAGGGAGCTACGTATAAAACATGAATGCTTTTAGGGAGTTCTAAAGAAATCATAATTCTCAAAAATATACTAGCATAAATACTGAAGGTAAAAAATTGTTTTAAGAACTCCAGTCACTCCTGTTCCCCATCGCCTGTAACTGCAGGGCATCTTAGAGCGCTTGAACGCCGGAGAGGTGGTGATTGGAGATGGAGGCTTTGTCTTCGCCCTGGAGAAGCGGGGCTACGTCAAGGCAGGACCCTGGACCCCGGAAGCTGCCGTGGAGCACCCCGAGGCAGGTCGGTGCCTGGCCCTGTTCTGAGTTCTCACACGTTGCTCCAAGTCCTGAAGCAGCCATCAAGCCAAGGCAGGCAGGCCACACTTTCCTGGATCACTGTGGCACGATGAAGTGTGACAGTATAACACAGTGGACAGCACCATGGCTCTCCCTGTTGCTGTCCACCGTCCACCTCCTGGTCCCTGCCCTGGAACTTGGCTCGTTGCCTTCCTCTCTGCCTCCCCTCACCAGTAGGTGACTGCAGACAACCCATCTTGCACTGTGCCTGGTGGTGCCTGTGTCCCCTCCCCTCTCCAGTGCACTTCCCTGCACACCCCGCTAGGCAGCCCACCCTCGCCTGCACCCACACCAGGACCCAGGGCTGCCTCTTCTGAAATCTCTGTGATCAGCACCCCACCCATGCACCCCCTGTTCCTCTCCTGGAGCTGGAGGACTCCTGCCCCCAGCCTCAAGACCGGGCCTTCCATCTGCACCAGCTTATCATCCCTGGCCTTTGCTCCACCTCTGCAGCCCATGGCACCTGTCAGCATCACTGACTCCCTCCACCGTTCGTTGGCCATGAATTAAATTCCTGTCACTGAGCCCAGCCCCAGGCATGGTCAGCGGTCTCCCTGCTCCACACCTGCACAAAGGCTCTGCCCTCCTGCTTTACTCTTTGAAAACAAATCTCTGCTAGCCAGGAGTGGGGGCAGAGAACTGGAGGGGACAGGTGCTCTTAAAAGGCAGTGGCCTCTGTATGGCCCTCAAGAAGAAAGCATTCATCTTTAAAAGGGACCTCTGGGTATTCAGGGGCTTTTCACACTTCTTAGGGAGGTACCTCAGACGTCTTCACCCCCAGTGCCAGGGTCCCATTTCCTCCTAACCAGGGCCGTGACTTTGGTGACCCGGCTTGCCTTATTGACAGTTCAATCTCTGGAGCTCTGCTTCTCTAGAGCTTAGTCCCAGGCCAGATTTTCAGCTCTTTCTGCTCTCTGGCTGTGTCACCAAGGAGGCCCTCAGATTTTCAGATGTGGCCTTAAATTGGGGATAATTCTCCTGAGCCTTTCACTGTCTTCCAAGTCCTGAAGGCTCTAGTGCTGTCATAGGTTCCCACAATCCGTACTGGACGTCCTTACCATTGCCTGTGACCTGCATGTACACCTCGGGTGTCAGATACAGTGCCTGTGGGCTGTGCATTCACTTGCACAGCCAGCCCTGTCCACTACTGCCTAGTGTTTTTAACAGTGCTGCTAGCCGCTCACAGAGACCCTCCTGCCACCAGCAGTTGGGGGTGCACATCCATGGTGGAGGAAGCCCCAGATCCACATGACAGTTTCCAGTGGTTTCTGAGGATTAGTCCTGAATGCAGCTGATTCAGGTTGGCCATCCACACACCAGCTCCGAGGGGAGGGAGATGTGTGTGCAGAGCTGTCACTGGGGAGGAGCAGGGAGCGGGGGAAGACAGGGAAACTTTAGCTTGGACACAGCATGGACCACAGCTCCAGCCATCCTTCCAGAGCTCTGTAGCTGACAGGCTGTTCGAAGTGTTCCCAAGTGAGTACAGGGCTTGGATCTCTGTGCCCTTCCCCAGCTGTAGGCCACACACACCTGCACGCTATCAGCAGCCACCACAAGGGTGGCTGCAGGAAGAGCCTCTCATGGTGAGGATGTGGGGTCTGCAGCCTCAGCCAGTGTGGCCTTAGTTGTCTTTGTCACCTCTTTATTATTTGCCTTATTTTCTGGAGAGCACTGTGGGGTTTTGTTTCTATCATCATCGCTGTTATCTGTACACCTGTATTAGAAGGTGGGTTCTTGGTTGCTGTGACACTCTGCCCCCCAGGACAGTTGAGGCCTGTCGTGTGCTCCACCTTCTCAGCCTGATGGAGTGAGAGTGGACTGACAGGGCTTTGCCTGCTGCCTCGGAGTAAGATGAGGAGGGGAGGTTTGAGGAGAGCTTCAGTGCAGAGGCCCTTCCAGGAGGGCTTGGTGGCCCTCTGGGATCTGAGCAGGTGAAGCAGAGATGAAATGACACCCACTGTGTGAGGTTGCTCAGATGACTGAAAGAGCCAGATCTCTCAGATGAAAGTGAAGGAAGTCCTAGTGACCACAGGACAAGGTGGACCATGGCTTCTCATGGTTATTAAAGAAGAGCGCATTTTGTGGAACTCCGTGTGAGGCAATGGAAGCAGTGTGAGGAGTGGCACTGCTTGGGGTGAAGACCAAAGACCTGGGTCCAGACTGCCTGGCTCACACCCCGAGGCCATGTGGCTGTTAGGAAGGTTTGAAAAGTTATAGGGAGGGGCTGGGGATTTAGCTCAGTGGCATCATGCCTGCCCCAAAAGCACAAGTCCTGAGTTCGATCCCCAGTACCAAAAAAAAAATAAGTTGTAGGGAAAGTGTTACACTAGTGCCTGGCACACGTTCAACACAACGCACCCTGGAAAGTGCTATGAAGTTGACTGAGCTGTGTCTTCTCTTGATAATATTCTTGGGTTATGCATCTATTTCTGCAGAAGTACAAAATCTATTTCTGCTGAAAAAGTACAAAAAACCCACAACCCCTCAATATTATCCAAAGTAAAAGAGCTTTATCCACACTGTGAAACCCAGAAAATATATACAACTTTTATATTTCCAGAACTAAGACTGGGAACTAATTTTTTTTTTTTGAGACAGAATCTTGCTATGTAGTTTAGGTTGGCCTCAAACTAATAGTGGCACGTCTCCTGCCTCAGCCTCTCGAGTGCTAGGATTACATTTTTTTTTTTTTTTTTTGGTACCGGGGATCAAACTCAGGTTCAGGTTCTTGCAGTTGCAGGGCAGGCAGCAGAACCACTAAACTAAATCCCTGGCCCACCTTTTTTTAAAAAGATGAAATTAGGGCCAGAGATTTAGCTCAGTGGTTCCGCCACCTGCCTCACAAGCACAAGGTCCCAAGTTCAATCCCCAGTACCCCCCCCAAAAAAGTGACATAAAAAGATGAAATTAGTAGAACTGGAAGCTCACATTTTGACTTCAACAGTGAAGTTTGTTTCACCTGACAGATTCCTGGGCCCCAAGCATGGAGGTGTGGGTTCACTGGGTCTGTGAGGTGGTCCAGGAACCAGCATATATAATCATACTGTGCGACGGTGGAGGCACCACACTTTGGAAAGCATTGCATTAAAAGGCTTCCAGGAACACAAGAGGCTGCCCCTGCTGCAGGGATGTCCTTCCCCATTCTCTCTGCCTGGCACAATGCTTTCTTTAGAGTGCCGCTCCAGCCGGGCATGGTGGCACACCTGTAAACCGCACATGGGAGGCTGTGACAGGAGGATTATAAATTCAAGACTACCCTGGATTGCATAGCAAGACTGTCTCAAAACAACAAAAACAAAAACACAGTACAGCTCAAATGACTCTTTCTCTGTGGTGCCTCCCTCATCCCTGTGCCCCATGTCCATGGTAGAAATCAACTCTTCTTCCTGCATAGCCCATCCACACAGTGCTATAGTCACTTATTCCTTTTTGTAAGATTAGTATATTCTTGTGATACTAAGAAATACAAGCAGCATGAGGAGTTGGTACGTTAGACATATCAAATCCTGATCCTTTTTAATTCCCCTTCCTGTTCCTCCCTCCTGTCTGCCCCCTCCCCAGGACTCCTTCCCATTTCCACAGAATCTATCTCTTTGTTACCTATCTTCTTTTATTTTGCTCTTTAAATTATTTATACTTTGGGCTTCTCATGTAAGAGTAGCCATGCAATATATTTAACCTTCTGTGTCTTATTTATTTCACTTAGCATTATGGACTCAAAGTGCAACATTTTCCGATAAATGATTCCCATTTATCCTTCTTTATGACTGAGTGTATATATAGCACACTTTCTTTATCCATTCATCTGTTGATGAGCATATAAGCTACTTCCAAGATTTACCTATTATGAGTTGTGGTGCTATAAACATGGGTATGCATGGATCGCTGTGATATGATGTCTTTAACTTTTTCAAAAAGATACCCCAAAAAAGTATAGCTGTGTCAAGTGGAATTTCAATTTTTAATTTTTAAGAAGTCTCCACGCTGATTTCCATAGTGGTTGTTCTAGCTTACATTCCCACCAGCAGTGTAGAAGGGCTTCTTTTCTCTCACGATCTCACCAGCATTTGTTGTTATTTGATTTCTTGGTGACAGCCATTCTTTCTGGAGTAAGGTGGACTCTTGGTGTTGTTTTGATTCACATTTCTCTAATGGCCGAAGACGCTGAACATATTTTCATGAACCTGTTGGCCATTCATACTTCTTCTGAGAGGTGTTTGTTCATCTCAATTGCCCATTTTTGATCTGGCCTTTAATTAGGGAAGCTAATTTCTGAGTTCTTAAATTCTAGATAGTGGTCCTCTGTCTGAGGAGTAGCTGGAGAAAACCTTTCCCATTCTGTAGGCTGTCCCTGCACTGTCTTGGTGGTTTCCTTTACTATGCAGAAGCTTTTTAATTTGATGCGGCCCCATTTGTTGGTTGTTATTTCTTGTGCATTTCTGGGTTTCTGCTCAGAAAGCCCTTGCCTACGCCTATGTTGTCAGAAGTTTTACTTGTTTTATCTTCCAGAAAAATTCAGTGTTTCTGTTTTTATTTCTAGGTCTTTAATCCATTTTGATTTCATTTTAGTATGGGGGAGAGACATGGATCTAAATTTATTCTGCACATGGGCAGCCAGTTTCCCCAGCACCACTTGTTAGAGAGGCTGTCTTTCCCCAGCATGCTTTTGGCCCCTGTGTGAAAGGTCAGATGGCTGAGTGTTCTTGGGGTTGTTTCTACATCCTCTGTTCTGTTCCACTGACCCACAGGTCTGTTTCCATGCCAGTGCCATGCTCCTTATATCACTCTGTAGCTTTGTAATGTAATTTAAAATCTGGGATTGTGATGCCTCCTGCCTTGCTCTTGTTCAGGATTGCTTTTGCTATTGTGAGTTCCTTCTGGTTCCAAATGAATTTTAGAGTGATTTTTTTTCCCTCGTTCTGTGAAGAATGCTGTTGGTGTTTTGATTGGGACTGAGTTAAATCTATATATCATTTTTTTTGTAATATGGCCATTTTGGCAATATTTGTTATGCCTATCCAGGAAAGGAAGCTGTCTTTCCATTCCTGAAGTTTTATTTGATCTCTTTTCAGAGTACCACGGCTCTCATTATAGAGGTCTTTCACATCCTTGGTTAGGTTAGTTCTTAGATATCTAATTTTTTAAGCTATTGTGAATGGGATTGTTTTCCTCCTGACTTTCCCAGTGAGTTCATTGTCAGTGTACAGGAACAGCATTGCTTTTTGTATATTGATTTTATAACCTGCTACTTTGCTGAATTTATTAGTTCTAAGAGTCTTTTCACAGAGTTTTTGGGTCTTCTACATAAAAATCCTGTCATCTGTGGATAAGGATAGTTTGACCTCTTCCTTTCCTATATGTATCCTTTTATTTATGTCTCTTGCCAGATTGTTCTGGCTAAAGCTGTGAGTACTATGCTGAAGAGCAGGAGTGGTGAGAGTGACATCCTTGCCTTGCTCTTTTTGGATGAATCATAAAGTTTTCCAGGCACAGGACAATGGTTGTTCATCCTTGTGTCCATGAATGCCTACCAAAATGCAGTCAATGACCAATGAACAGATTGACAATGAACAAAATAAACAATAAACAACATGAGCAAATACAGAAATGTGAACACCCCACCCTGACCACCCCTCAGTCTAGACCACAGGTCTGCCGGAGTTGCCAGGAGACCCCAGATCTCCCTCTTGTTAAGCCTCAAGATGGTCATATGTCCAGCAGCTAGAAATCTAAGCAGTCATTGCATGCTTGTTTGTCTGAGAGCCTTTGAAACACCATGGGTTAATGAGTAGATAGAACTGATCGCCTTCCTTGTGCTATCTGTCTCCAGTTCGCCAGCTCCATCGAGAGTTCTTGAGAGCTGGGTCCAACGTCATGCAGACCTTCACATTCTATGCCAGTGAGGACAAGCTGGAGAATAGGGGCAACTATGTGGCAGAGAAGATATCTGTGAGTATGCCAGCCTGGCACACCTTGAGGGGCACCTTGGCCACCAGATTCTTATAGAGAAAACCTGGAGCCTCTTAGAGTTCTCTTTCTACTATTAGAGAAATGTGAGAAAGGTGAATGCCACTCCTAGGTTTAGCTGGAGTCTCTAAAATCAACAGAAAAGCATTTAATGATGCAGATTAAAGGGGAGGCATTTAATGATCAGCTATTCTCCCGGTCTTGAAGAGGTTGCTGAGTAAAGAAGGGACCCTTACACACTCTTACTTCGCATGGTGGACACGAAAGGTCAGAGGCAGAGGAGTGCAGGAGTATGGAGTGGGATCTGCTTTTGGGCAAACTGCTCACCCCATCAAAACTGAGCCTTCTGTACATGCAATTGAAGATGGTTTTTTGTTTTGTTTTTGGCTATGCTGAGGATCAAACAATACCTCACATGCTGCACCACTGAGCTTCACCCCTAGCCCAGCAATTGCATGCCCTCTCTCCCAGTTACTTGGGAGGCCAAAGCAGGACAAGTGCTAAAGCCCAGGAGTTAGAAGCAAGCCTGGGTAGCACAAAAAGACCCTGCCTCAAAAAAAACCAAAAAATTAACCCCAGCTCAGAGTCAAGTTTTCAAATTTTCTAAATAATTAGAATATACCTTACAAAGTATATGTTTATCAAAGAACAAAAGGTTATGAATTCTGTTGTCATTTTAATTGAATTTTTATCTTATTAATAATTAAAGCTGATCATTTGGCATACACCTTGTAAAATCCTAGCTACTCCAGCTGCTGAGGCAGGAGGATCACAACTTCAGTCAGCCTGGGCAACATAGGTAACAAAGTGAGACCTTTTCCAAACAAACAAACAAACAAATGCCAGTAATCATCTTTTCCATCAATGTTTGCTAAGTGCTCACCTAAGTGCAAGTCAGGTAGAGGAAGATACCAGATCAGATCTGTTCACGAAGAAACTTTTACCCTCTCCCAGATCTTTGGTGCCACATTCCTAATGCTGCCACTAGATTTGTTGTCATCATCATCAGTGGTGCTTTTGCAAGCCACTCAACCTGGTCAAGCACTGAGCTGCTCCCTGACCTTTTCCATAATAAAATCATAATTATAAGCCTAAAACTGAGCTGCAGGCACTTGAGTTTTTATCTCAGTTTCCCATGAAAAGGTAAATGTATCCCATCCTCACTTCTTTTAGGGGGAGAAAGTCAACGAAGCTGCTTGCGACATTGCCCGGCAGGTGGCTGACGAGGGGAATGCGCTGGTAGCAGGTGGTGTAAGTCAGACGCCTTCATACCTCAGCTGCAAGAGTGAAACTGAAGTTAAAAAAATATTCCAGCAGCAGTTAGAGGTCTTTGTGAAGAAGAACGTGGACTTCCTCATCGCAGAGGTAAACAAAGCCATGGTCAGAGACAGGATACGGGCATGATGTCTGTGTGGGTCAGGCACCGATCATGATAATAATATTTATGTTTTGCAGTCTTTTTCCACTTTAAGGCTCCTACTAAATGTGATGCAATTAATCTATGAGAGTATTTTTCTTTTTCTTTTTTTTTTTTTTTTTTTTGGTACCGGGGATCGAACTCAGGACCTTGTGCTTGCTAAGCAGGCGGCGGAACCACTGAGCTAAATCCCCGGCCTTATGAGAGTATTTTTCATGCCTCTGGGCTCCAACACATACTGAGAAATCACCCTTCCATTCTCCGCAGTATTAAAAATGGACAACAGAATAAGTGTTCTCAGGGTTTTGTGGGAAGCACGATTAAAATCACTCTCGCCCTAACTGATTGCAGTATTTTGAACATGTCGAGGAAGCTGTGTGGGCAGTGGAGGCCTTGAAAGTGTCCGGGAAACCCGTGGCAGTGACCATGTGCATCGGGCCCGAGGGCGACCTGCATGGCGTGTCCCCGGGAGAGTGTGCCGTGCGCCTTGTGAGAGCAGGTGACCACATGTTTCAATCACGTTGCAATTAGTGAGTCACCCTCCCAGGAATCATCAGTGTGTGCTCCTTTTGCTAACAGGGAACAACTGATTTACTTGAGAATAATTGGTACTATCAGTATTGAGTCCTAAAGGGGAAAAAAGTGTAAAGATACACACCACATATCACCAGCCTCTTGAACGGGGCAACTAGCCTTATGCTGGAGAGTAACACCTAGAAATGAGAAGAATGAATGTTTTGCTAAGTCAAAAGAAATAGTAGGATTTTTTGTTTTTGTTTTTGGTTTGGTTTGGTTTTTTGAGACAGCGTCTCGCTATGTGGCACAGGCTGGGCTTGAACTCACAGTTTCTCCTGCCTCCGCCTCCTGAGTGCTAGGATTACAGGTGAGTGCTACCATACCCAGCAGGATGCATTTTATTTTTTAAACTCGTCTCAAATAGAGGTTTTCAAACATTCATAACTTTAAAGCTAGTTGCCCTGTTTGCCAGTTTTTTCATTCTCATAAATTATGAGCATGCTTTGCTTTTTTGTAATTGATATAATAAATCAAAAAATCTTTGATATGAAATACTGACCACTTCATGTATCTTTTTATACAATTTCCACTGTGTTTCATTTCAGTTAGGAGAAGCTCACAAATTGTTTTCAAAACCTCTTCATTTTAAACCCCAGGAATAACAGTGTCAGAGGGAAGAGGGGACCCACTCTGTGAAATAGAGAAATTTTGACTAGCAATTCATTTAATTTCTGTTCTCCAAGTCCTGGTTTTTCATGAAAATCTCTTTCATACTTGCCACTAACAATAACAAATAATTTGGTTTAGGAGTGAAAGTGTACAATCCTCATTTTATAGGAAATATAAAAATAGGGGTGGGAGTAAGATAACTGTTTTCAGAAGGACCAGTGAAGGACTTGACCATCTCCACTGGTCACAGGTGGGGACGCCTGGCCAGCACCCAGACCCACTCCCTCCCCTCAGTTCAGAGTAGGGAATAAGTGGCTGCCTGGTTTTTTGGTGGTGGTGTTGTTATGGTACTAGGGATTGAACCCAGGGCCTTGCTCATCCTAGGCAACTGCTCTACCACTGAGCCACATCCCCAACCCTTTTCTAAATTGTATTTTGAGACAAGGTCTTGCTAAGTTGCCCAGGCTGCTCTTGATCTTGCAATTCTCCTGCTTCAGCCTCCTGGGTAGCTGGGATTATAGTCATGTGCCACTACACCCAGCACAGCCACCATTTTTTATATCACTGCACACTACATATATCCTACATAGCACTTGTCACTTGTTTATCTGTTTAATGTCTGACTCCTTCAATAGGTTATAAGAGCCATGAAGGCAGAAACTGTGTCTATTTGGTCAGCACTGAGCACCCTGTGCCCTACCATAGTCTCTAGCACAAAGCAGATCCTTAATCAATATGTGGCCGGAGCTGAGAGCTGCTCAGAGTTCCACACTGGACCTGGCAACATTGAGTCACGAGTGACCAAGAATGAAGAGCACTCGGCAGACCCATCCCAGCTAGGACCTCGAAGATGCCCACCGCTGAGCACCAGCCGCCAAGGGTTGCAGCCTCCACCCTGCTGCTCCTGGTCTGCACACGGCACTACTCTCCTTGTGGCTAGGAAGTCTCTCCTGGCCTGATTCTTGGTATCTATGAATCTAAGATACAAAGTCCAAGTTGTGAGTCATCCAAAAGAAACTCTTGTGGAGGTAGAAACTACCCAGTAGTGCTTCAGCAGATGAATGGATAAACGAAATGTGGCACATCCATACAATGGAGAAGTATTCAGCTGTGAAAAAGGATGTAGCTCTGATATATGTTATAACAGGAATGAACCTAGGAACCATCATGCTCAATGAAATAAGACAATCACGGTTGAACAAAAAAGCATGACTTTACTCATATAAAGCATCCAAAAGGGGCGAGCCCACAGAGACAGAAGTAGATTAGTCATCACCCAGAGCAGGAGGAAGAGGGAGAAATTAGGAATTTTTGCTTAATAGTTATAGAGTTTTTCTCTGGAGTGCAAAAACTGAGTAAACAGTGATGATAGCCAGGTGTGGCCAGGTATAGCCAGGTATAGGCACACATCTATAATCCCAGCACTCAGGAGGCTGAGGCAGGAGGATCACCACGAGTTCAAGGCCAGCCTAGGCTACATAGTGAGTTCAAGGCCAACCTGAATTACATAGGAGACCCTGTCTCAAAAAATACAGTGATGATAGCTGCAGAATGTTGTGAATGCAACAGCACTGAACACTTAAAATGATTAAAATGGCCAATTTTATGATTATATATTTTACCAAAATCTTAAAAATACAAAAAGCAAAAAGAGAAGTTCACTTTTGAAATCTCTCCCATTTCAAGAGGCAGTCAAGTCACATTGGCTCTGCAAATCTTGAGGAGGAGGAGATTTCTAAAATCATGTCTAACAATGCCATGATCAATTGTCTTTGGCCCAGATGCAATTAAGAATATAATAAACATCAGGACAGGGATTTAGCTCAGTGGTGCCTGCCTCACAAGCGCAAGGTCCCAAGTTCAATCCCCAGTACCAAAAAGAAAAAAGAACATAATGACCATCAAGAAAGTCTTTGAGGGCCGGGGATTTAGCTCAGTGGTTTCACTGCCTGCTGCACAAGCACAAGGACCTGCGTTCAATCCCCAGTACCCCCTGCAAAAAAATTTTTCTTTAAGAAGTCTTTGAAAACAAGTGTCTAAAGCACATTCTGTTCTCCCTAAATCAAACTTCCACAGCAACAGATTTTAGAAGGAAGCTTTAAGAGCACACACCATGTAGTTGTGAATTGGAGGCTAAAATGTAAATGAAAGGCTTGACAAATAATTGACAGGTAGTTAACCATATCGATCAGCTCAAGTCAAAGGATTTTTGAATGTGTTTTTCTCCAAACCACTAACCCTAGACACAAAATTCCTTCTGGAAAACAGATTTCTGAAAAACGTTTTTTAAAAATTACTTTCTGCTATTTTTCCCAAGAAGCCTAGTGAAATTATTAAACAGACCTGATGAGAGGGAACATTTATTTAAGCCTCAAATGAGCAGCGCTGTGGTAAACACAGGTGCAGTCTAGCAGCTGGGCGTGTTGAAAATTATTGTGCTTGCAACGAAATGTCAAGTGTTGAAAAATTGACTACCAAACTTTGAAGTAAAAAAGAAAAAAAACCCTCCAATCATGATTTTTTTGGGGGAAAAAAGATGGACAGCCCAGTTTGCATAAATGACACTTCAATTACACCAGACTCCTCAAAGTACTTTTTACAGAAAGCACTCTGCCTACTAGTAATCAGTCTTGCTCACAACTGGCTTAGGCTGTGGGACATGGGGACCCATGCAACACTTCCAATTCATCACTCCAAACAGGGGCTTCCTAAAGAAGAACAGAGTCGGCGCCGGGTAGCAGGGCAGTCCCGATGCTAACCTGTCCTCTGCTTGCAGGCGCCTCCATTGTGGGGGTGAACTGCCACTTCGACCCCACAACTAGCCTGCAGACAGTGAAGCTCATGAAGGAGGGCCTGGCGGCCGCAGGGCTAAAAGCTCACCTGATGAGTCAGCCCTTGGCCTACCACACTCCAGACTGCGGCAAGCAAGGCTTTATTGATCTCCCAGAATTCCCCTTTGGTAAGACAGATACTTTTTATAAATCATCTCAATATCTTTGCTTGATAAATTTCAAATAAATACAGCCAGAGAGCTTTTGTCATAGTAAAGAAATGGCTGCAAAGCTCTCATCTGTTGCCCCTAGTTCTGTCCCACAGCCCAAACTCCCCTGATGTTAGACACTAGGAGATGGGCCAGGGGAAGTTCTGAACTTAAACATAAACTCTGAGGTGACAACCAATCAGTCATGCTTTCAGGCTGCGAAAGAGCCCCCCAAAGTGGGACTCAGAAAATCTGGTCCATTCTAGCTCTGTGGCTGAGTTGTTAGGGAACATTTCCTCAGTTCCTCTAGATCTTCACGTTCTCACCAGGAAAATCCAAAGGTTAAACTAGTTGTCTACAGAGTGCATTTTTCTATGAGAATACTGCTGGACACTTCAATGCCTTGGGCCTGGGCAGGACTACTGTGTAACGGAGGTGAAGGGGGATTCCTAGACTCCTGGCAGAGGAATGAGCCTCTCCACATCCTGGAAAGTGGGGTGTCATAGTTACTTCTCTCATTGCTGAGACAAAATACCTGACACCCAAGGAGGAAAGGTTTATTTGTCTCAGTTTGTACAGATTTCAGTCCACAGTCAGCTGGCTCCAAGGCAGGGTGGCACGGCAGAGGGACTTTGCAGAGGAGAAAAAATGCATGGTGGGCCAAAGTCGCAAGCAGCAAGTCCAATTGCCAATACCAGCTTCTTTCTGCTCCTCTTATATTCTATCTAGGCTGCTGGGCTTAGGGCGGGTGCCAAATCGATCAGTGGACTGATTTAGTAATCACACACACATAATCCCAGCATCACACACTCTAGATCCAGCCACCTCTGAAAAAGCCCCGCCTATGACTGCACCAGGCTTCAAGGGGACATCTAGACACAAGCCATAACATGGGCTGAGCCCAGTTTGAAAATCAAGCTGGAGAGGTCGCCAGGGCAGAGTGCATCAGCCTCCTTCACACTCTGAAGTCCTTATCCTAAACCCTGTCTTCTATTGTGATGCTCAGAGATGTTATAAAGTATTAGAAAATAATGACCCAAGAGGAAAGAGAGAAAGGCTGACACAGCATTTGGGTTATTTTTGCTATATATTTATTATCTCTCAGTTCCCAGAGCTCAGAAATCAGGCACAGTGGAGCTGGGTGGGTTTCCTTCAGGATCTCCCAAGGGGCTGCAGCCCAGAGCTTGGCCAGGACTGGGGCATCTGAAGCCCGGCAGGCAGTGGAGGATCTACTACGTGCATGTGCATATTCATGTAGGTGGCTCTGGGGCTCAGTGTCTTGTTGTCTGTGGACTGCAGACCCCAGCTCCTTGCCTCTCTGCCTTCCACAATGATGTTGGAGTATTTCTGCAGCACAGCATCTGGCTCCCAGGGCCAGTGCTCCCAGCAAAGCCAGGCAGAAGCCAAGGCGTTTCTCTGCCCCAGCCCCTGAGGCTACACTGCCCCTCCTCCATGCACTGCCTGTCTCCCAGGTCACCCTGATTCAGTGATGAGGAGAAGCTCAGAGGATGGCTCATCAGGACATAAGGCTGCATGTGTTGATTCAGAGTCTCTATTAGCTTAAAATCTAAGAATTGAGTATCTACAGCCTGTTTGGTTTATTGAAAATTTTATTACAGCTATTTATCTTGGATTTCTTAATAAAAAGAATTCAGACATAATGACATTTATCACAGGACTGGAGCCCAGAGTTGCCACCAGATGGGATATTCAGAAATATGCCAGAGAGGCCTACAACCTGGGGGTCCGGTACATCGGCGGGTGCTGTGGGTTCGAGCCCTACCACATCAGGGCGATTGCGGAAGAGCTGGCCCCAGAAAGGGGATTTTTGCCACCAGCTTCTGAAAAGCATGGGGGCTGGGGAAGTGGTTTGGACATGCACACCAAACCCTGGATTAGAGCGAGGTAAGCACCATTTCCAGCCCAAACTGGTTTGGATCTGAATACCGTATGTCCAAGCGAGACCACTAAAAGGGCAGCTAATTTGCTATGTGATGATTAAATTCTCTCCCGGAAATGTTTATAAAACAGCTTCATGAGCTGATCTGTGTTGAAGACTCTAAAAATATAGAATATAGGGCTGGGGATTTAGCTCAGTGGTGCTGCTGCCTGGCTCGAAAGCACAAGGTCCTGAGTTCAACCCACAGTACCAAAACAAAAAAGAATATAGACTATGAACAATATATATGGTAATGAAATGTTATTTTTTTTGGTCTAAGAAAGCACCATGTACATGGGAGATGCTAACATTGAATCATGTGGATTTATGAGTCAAATACAACTTAAACACAGCAATATTGTTTTATGTCAAGATTTGCAGGGCCAGGAATTTAGCTCAGTGATTCTGCTGCCTACCTCGCAAGAGCAAGGTCTCAAGTTCAATCCCCGGTACCACAAAAAAAAAAAAAGATTTGCAGCAGTGGGAACATAGTAGTAAACAAGATACACAAGGATTTTGCCCTCGATCCTACATTCCAGTGGTAGAGATGAATAATAACAAGAAAACAAATTTTTTTATCAAGCAGGTGAAGGACATGAGGAATGCTACACAAATGGAAATCTGTGGTCTCTGATTTGGAGACTCGCAGACTATGGGGGAAATGGATAAGAAATCCAATATATGATACAGTAGGGAAATGGATAACAAAGTAACAGGAGAAAAGAATGACTAAGTCTGCCTAGGAGAAAGATATTCTAGAAAAAGGGTCTCTTGGACCCTTTTGAAGGCTGAGTAGAGAAGGAAGGCTGGAGAGTGGCCCACCCAGCAGAGGGAGCCATCCCACAACACTCAGCAGACATTCACCGAGCACAATTTTGTCAGACACTGCTTTGACACTGTTGCCGAAAGCTGGATGTCACACAGCCTGCGCCCCGCTCCGGGGGTTAGCAGAGTAGACCGAGACCCAGGCTGTTCCCGTGATGGCGTGAGTTCACAAGAGGAGGAGCACAGGCGCAGCCACTTGGAGCCGAGCTAATGGCCCACAGAAGCGAAAGACGGAGGGGGCCGATGGAGGGTGCCTGAGCCTGCCGCTGCCTGAGCTGAATTCTTCAGGGTGAATTATGTCGTCAGACACAGGAACAGCATGCTGGAAGCTCTCGGGGTGGGAAGAGAACAGTGCATTGAGAAACTAGAAGTCTAAGCACAGTGGAGGGAACCAGAGCTGATAGAGGACACTTCAAATAGGCAGTGAGAGGCCTGCAGTGTGTCAGGCGGCCCGTGTGAGGGTAGGTTTGCAAGTTAGTGAGTGCCACAGCCTTGCACACATGCCTCCGAGAAGGGCTCTCAGCCATGAGGAGGACTGAGCCAGAAGGAGACAAAGGGAAAAGAAGGGAGAAGGAAGGAAGCAAATTCTGCAGAGGGAGAGGTACAGAAGCCATTCAGAGCCGGACCACAAGGTACAGGGCAGAATGTGAGGGTGGACAGGTCACATACACTGGACAGAAAATATCCCCTCCCTAAATTCTAAGCTTTTTATCCCTATACATATGTGAAAAAGAGGAAATCTGAGACAATTTTAGACAGTCAGTTTGAGGGGTCAAAAGATCTTACTCTGCTTTAACGGACGCACTCTCCGAGTCTGAAGATGCCCTGGGTTATGTTGTAGCTCGGGGACAGAGCGCTGGACACACAGGGCTGGAGCCTGATGTTTTGTGCTTTGGTCCCACAGGGCCAGGAAGGAATACTGGCAGAGTCTCCGGATCGCCTCAGGCAGGCCCTACAACCCCTCACTGTCCAAGCCTGATGCCTGGGGGGTGACCAAAGGGACAGCCGAGCTGATGCAGCAAAAGGAAGCCACCACCGAGCAGCAGCTGAGAGAGCTTTTTGAAAAACAGGAGTTCAGATCTACCCAGTAGCCACAACCTGACTATCTTTGCTGAATTCCTGTATGTCTGGGCCTCCATGTGTACAAATAAGGAAAAGATGGTTCAAAAGCAGTGTTTGCCTTAGTGCCAGCCTACATGTATACTTGGTATTAGCCAAACGAAAGAGAATCATGAGTAGCAGTTGGCAGGTCTAAAAGTATGTTAGAGTTTATCTAGAAGCAACCAAAATACAAAGTAAATCTGAAACAGGTTTCCTAAACACCTGTCGTGTGTAAGGTATTACAGAAATCACTGCAGCAAAGGAAAAGTAATCCAGACATTAATCCCATTTCCAGAAATTGGCAGGCTGAGAGGGAGCACAAGACCTGCCCTGTCATGAGTGACACAGAGCCAGGCAGGGACAGGCGAGTGCTGTGGAAAGTGACTTCCGACCACTTCTGAATGTGACTGCTATTAAGGAACACAGTCTGTCCAATGGCCCAGTAATGGCATACAATCTCTGAAATAAAATGTGTCATCTGTTCTGATATTTTGTATTCTTTTCCATTCCACCCTAGTTAGAAAAATATACCGGCTGAGATCCTTTCAAGTTGATGTTATGATTCATTAATGGGTTCTGACCCACAGTTAGAAAAGCATTGTCATGAAACAGTTCATACATAGGGACCACACAGGTCCACCTAGTATAAGTTTATTCTTATAAGAAAGCCAGCCACAGGCAGCCATCGGCAGCTGACTATTGGGTATCCAAAGGTTAGCATCCTGCTCTGAGTTCCACCATTCTTTTAAATTTCCTGACTCACTTCTTCTCACACACACATATAGATCTATGGGGAGGAAAGAAGAGGGATTGGTATATGTGCCCTCTTCATCCCGCTCAAAACTGGGCCCACCTAAATGCCCCCAGCCAGTCAGGTTGAGGAGCACTGAGCCTGTATTACATTGGTAGCTTTAAAAAAAATTATTTTTAATATATATATATATATATATATATCGTTGGAGTCAGACATGGTGGTGTACACCTGTAATCTCAGCACTCTGGGAGGCTGAAGCAGGAGAATCACAAGTTCAGGCCCAGCCCAGATAACATAGCAAGACTTTGTCCAACATAAAAATAAAGGTCCAGAGATATAGCTCACTGTGAAAGCCCTGGGTTCAATCCCCAGTACCACACACACAACCATCTCCAATGCAAAACAAAATAAACAGATTCTCCAAACGCCAGCCAGGATGCCTAGGCTGAGGGGGATGCTTCCCCTGGTGATCTAATATCCACTCTTCTCCAAAGAGCACAGCCTGAGTATGCAAGACCTGCAGAGCTACACGCTGCCCTCCAAAGGAGGAAAGAGTTCACACTGCTCCCTAAAGTTTGTGGACTGGCTGAGCTATTCTGAAATTGTCACTTTTCTTTTAATAACAAAAGGATCAATCAAATTGTACAAGTAAAACAAAACCCAGACAATCCACTAGGTCCTGTATGGAATCTTTATACCTCTATTTCTCCTTCTATTAAAAAATAACAGGGCAGGGGATTTAGCTCAGTGGTTCTGCTGCCTGCCTCGCAAGCACAAGATCCCGAGTTCAATCCCCGGTACAAAAAAAAAAAAAAAAAAAAATCTACCCACTTATCTCAAAGGCATGCTGGAATTTCAGAGGCACTAGCAGTGTTTAAAGGAAAGAGAAATGTCCAAGGTTTTCTCATTGAGTTTATAATCCGCCCCTCCCCAGGGCACAGACAGAGACAAAGCGTGCTCTTTTCAGAGGCGCTGTAAGCACCACCTTCACGTTTCTATTTTTTGGAAACCAACTTCAATAGTTAATACTTTGCTTCATAGGTGATAGAAACTTTATTGGACTTACTGTTCTATTACTGTGCAAAATGCACGTCCCTTTAATATTCTTTTCAGAGCTCTAGCACACACATAGTATTTCACCCTCTACTCTTTCTCCCGTCCTTGGACCTTTAAAGCCTTTTCATCAGAACTACAGGGCCTCTGTCCCCGGGGTTAGCTGCAGTCCACATCGCCTCCTGGTGGTAGATTTCACACCTTGGAAAAATGTAAGGATTCGCCCCCTCCTCCAAGTGCTTTCCTTTCCATACTTCTAGATGTCTTGCTTGTTGGATCCTAAGAGGTCGTTTATGTTAAACAGACGCTTCTCACCAGGAAAGGTGTTTTATGGACTCACAGTCCTCGGGGCTTAGAAATCAGAAGTGCAAACTCTGTCTTGAGGCAAGAAGCCCCATGCCTTCCCGGCCACCAGGAGCCGGGACCTAGACAAGTGGCCCCGCGGGGTCAGGAAACGGAGATCTATGGCCTTACTCAGGGTCAGCACACACTCACCGAAAGAGTGATACTCACACTGCAGCAAAATAGCCCTGGGTGAGACCGCCAGCCCCTGCAGCCCCTGCAGCCCCTGCAGCACGGAAGGACCCAATCTGTAGATCAGAGGCTGTAGTTCCCAGAGTGTCCACCAGAGGCTACCCGAGGACCTGTTCGCTTTGGACTTGAGCGAGCAGACCACCGGGAGCTCTCTTTGAATCTGGTTTTTGGTTGGTTGGTTGGACGGTTCGTTGGGTTTTTTGATTTTTTTTTTTTTTTAAATCTTACCCAAAATAACTCATCAGTAAGGAAAGCCATCTATGTCTCCAGCAGATCCCTGTGCTGGGGAGAATTACTATACAGGCTGTTTTCCCAAATAGCCTCCCATTAATAACATTCCTTTGCCTGTCTGCAGCCTCCCACGTGTTACTTGCTGGCTGGCTCAACAAACCTGAGTACTGACAACAAAGGAGGAAGAGATAGCATGTTAAACCACAGAGCTAGAGAAAACAAGGCCTGGTATGTCTAAATGCCTTCATAAAAAATATTTACTATATGAACAAGACTGAGGAGCCAGGTGCAGTGCCTGTAATCCCAGCACTCTGGGTGCCTGAGGCATCAGGATCTCAAACTCAATTCCAGACTGGGCCACTCAGAGACTTACCAAGACCCCATCTCAAGAATTTTTAAAAGGTGAGTGGAGTCGGGTAAGTGGGGATGTAGCTGAGTGTGAAGGCCCTGGATTCGATTCACAGTTAGAAAACAAAAAAAACTGAGGATAGCCAAGTGCAGAGACTTCTGACATTGGTAACAGGAGTGCAGCTCACTGGGTGAGACTGGTAAACTCTGAAGGAGAGGAGTCGCTCAGAAATGCTGACCATTTCCAAGCAGCTGAAGGCTGTTGTCCAGGGATAGTTGGAAAAGCAAGCACTAGAAAGTGAAGAGTAGATATCACCCCTCACACAGCTGTGAGCTACAGAAATGATGCCAAACGAGTCACATAGAGAAAAGCTGTAAAATTAAAACAGTAGAGAGATCTCCAAATGCTAGCCTGGATCCCAAGGCTGTGAACAAGGGTATTTACCAGACTCTTAAGAAAGCTCAAGCCTGGGGGTTTAAGGCTATTAGAACAAGCACGGCTGACCTCAGTATTTGAGGAAGGAGTTTGTACTGCTTTCTGCTTATTCTTGCACTGGTTGAGTTGTTCTGACATTGTAATTTCTCAACTATTAAAGAGGAAGAGTAATGAGATTATCTTGTGTTTGATTATCATTTTAGTTTTATGATTTGCATTAAATTTGGTTAATTTAAACCTGGGCTACCTAGTGGGTTAGTTCAAAGTGACCCTGTACTACATTACATAGTGGACCTTGTCTCAGAAAAAAAAAAAAAATTATTAAACCAAACACATGATAATTTAAGTATGTAGTTTGACTAACATTTACTTTTAAATTTGTGACTTGTGTATGTTTTTACACAAAAAATGAGTTTTCAGCTATGGGTGTGGTGGCACATGCCTGTGAACCCAGCACTTGGGAAGCTGAAGCAGGAGGATCACAGTGAATTCTAGGTCAGTCTGGACTAGGTAGTGAATTCAAAACCAGCCTGAACTACATAGTCTCAATCTCCCACCACCTTTGAAATAATTAGTTTTCAAAGGAAACATTTAGCTTAGTTTTAATTAAAAAATATTTCCCCCAAATGCCTAAAATATCTTTAGCAGTCATTGCTTACCTGCAAACTGTTAATACATCATTTATAAATTGTGCAAAAGTTTGTCTTCCAACTAAGACCTCTACTTAGTCCTATTTTGTATTTATTTGTTCTAATCTACTTCATGGCCTTGAAAGGAAAAAGCTGAATATCTTTTACAATAGTCCAAACTTTTCTCCACTTCAGCTTGACCATTCTTCCAGTTATTTTGACTTAATGAGATTTTACTGTCCTGTGGAAAGATTAGCATCTCCAGCATCTGAACTGGCTTAGTGGAATCCAGCCATCTCTCAAACACACTAGTGAAACATAGCAGAAAAGGGAGCGAATACATTGAGAATCAGGAGTTTGGGGCACTCCACACTCGATTCCCTTGGATGGTACAGATACATAGTGGCCTCACTGTTGTCAGTATTTACTGAGTGCCTCTTGGTAGTGTGTTTCCAGCTGTTAATGGACTATTCCCCTGGCTAAGCAGACACAGGCTAAAACAGCACGGGCAGACGGCAGGTAAATGCTACCCGCTCACATTCCACCTGGCCCTGAAAATGAAAACATCCTCCTCCTGGGTACCAGGCCCCAGGGTTCCAGTATTGCTGACGGTGATTTCTTCCCAGGACCCTGCTGGGGCTGCAGCTCTGCTTTTGGCAGGCTGCTCATTTCCTACCTTCCCCAACACTCCCCACAAGACGACAGGCTGCAGGTCCCCACAGCCCTCCTGCAACCTCCCGTTTCTGGGTCCCCAACTCCCTTCTCCTTCGAGGCTGTGTCCGTCACCACTCACCTTCTTCCTGTCCTTGTCCTTTCTTCTTCCTCCTCCCAGTCTCTCCCACCCACAGTGACAGCTGGACCACCTCCTCCAGCCTCCTTGGGCTCCTGTCCTCATCCCAGGAATCTACACCACCCCAGGGTTACCTCCATGGTCACCTCCAGGTCTACCACCCCACGCTCAGAGGCAGCATCCCTGGGGCACCCATGTGAGCCTGACCATGTCCAGGGCCTCAGCATCTCACCCTTCCATGCTTTTCCCAGCTGATGAGGCTGCCTGGCCTCACTTCCTTTCCTTGGGCGCAGAGCTGGTTTCAAGCCTTAGCTAAACTCTAGAGTCACCTGGGAGTTTCTGCCAATCAGGATGACTCTGCCTTTCCAGTCACCAGGACACTCTGGGGCTCCCCTGGGGGAGACCCATGGGCAGTCAAGATGGGACCATTCAGTGCCTCAGCACCTTCTGTTCCTCATGCTTCTCTCACCGTGTGCACCCCAGAGGCCTGGCCTGGAGAATCCCCACTGCAGCCCATTGTCAAGAAAGCCAGGCTCTGCAGGGGGAGTCTCCTGGCTGTGGGCTCTCAGCAAAGGAAGAGTCCTGCACAAGGCCCTCAATGGTGGGGTTTAAAGAGCAGCAGAACTTCTCAGGGGCCACAGACCTCCTGTGTGCTGAGGAAAGATGGGGTGGGGGCTTGAATCAAGTGTGAAACTTACATTTCAAATGAATCAGGCTTTGTGGAGAATCAGTCTGGTTGGTAGATTGATTCCTGGTCCAGTCTTGGCTGGAGGAGGACATCTAGTGTAAGAAAGCCAAAGGGGAAGGAAGTGGGAGGGGTAGGGGATAGGAAAGAAGGGAATGGAATTAATATGAGAAAATGAAAAAATGGAAACAAAGTCTTTGTAAATAGGGAGGGATGGAGGGGTTGAAGGGAGGGCAGGGGAAGGGGGAAAAATAAGAGCCAAGAGAGACTATGTAAAGGTGAAAATTTCCAATGATGAATGTCATTACATTGTATACCTAAAATGTACCAATAAAATAAATTTTTTTTAAAAAAAGAGAGAGACTGATTGCCAGGGGCCCACACTGTGAACAAGGGGGTCAGGTGAAGACAGATGGACAGGCAGTGAGCCTGGCAGACGGGCAGTGGCCCAAGAGGTGTTTCCAGGGGTTGCTTTCTTCCTGATTGGAGACTGGGAAACAGGAGAATGCTAAGGGTTTGTACATTTTTGCAGTACTGGGGTTTGAACCCAGGCCCTTCACACTTAGCTCCATCCCCATCTCCATCATGCAGATACATCCTCAGCCCCTTTTTTGTTTTTGTTTTTGGAGACAGGCTCTGACTCTATGGTTCAAGCTGGCCTTGAACTCACCACATAGCCCAGATAGGCCGTGAACTCTAACTCATGATCATCCTCCTGCCTCAGCCTTCTGAGTGCTGGGATTATAGATACATGCCACCACACCCAGCTCATCCCCCTTTTTTAAAACAGAGTCTCAACTAAGTTGCTATATTTCCCAGGCTGAGCTCCAGATCCTCCTGCCTCAGCCTCTCAGAATGCTTAGCTTTTGAGGGGCTATGGTATGCTGCAGTTGCAGAGAAGGAAGGAGCGAGACAAAGAAAAGGAAGCTGAGAGACATTCTCCAACTATCCACCTTCAACCAGGCACAAGTATTCCTTCCTAGAGAGCAGGTCCTCCCTTCCTGAAGTGTCCACCTTTTGTCTGCAGATGCTGTGCCTTGTCATTTACCTTCTGGGGCCTCACAGAAACCCTCTGACTATGGAACACTGGAGCAACACATCAGTGTATTACAAGCTAGAAGAGGAAGTGACAACACAGGGCCAATAAAATATCTGGAGGGACATCGGTCAGAGAAGCTAAAAGGCATTCCTGAGAAAAACAATGGGAGGAAGAAAAAGGCACAAGTCTCTTAAAGATGTGGACAAGAAACCAGAATTCTGTTGGCTTTCATCTGGAAATTAGGCTTGAACCACCAGTGCTGCTCCAGGAGGGCATCTCGAGTAACCTTTTGGAAGTGCTGGCCTGGGAGGCACTTGGCTGTCGGATGAGTCGGAGCTGGTGGCTGACAAGCGAGCACACCGGGCAGGAATGCATGAGCGAGGGACGGAGCCTGAGCAGAAGAAGAAAACCAACTCCTGAATCCTCTGCTGCTGCTGCTGCTGCTGCTGCTGCTGCTGCTGCTGCTGCTGCTGCTGCTGCTGCTACATGTGCACTTGGGTAACTGCACTTAAATTTTCAGACAAAATAAGACAGGCAACAGCACCCTGGCCTAAGGGACTAGTGGAAACTGAAGGGTACTGTTCTACGTGTGAAGGGAAGTGCAGTTAGGAACAGTGACATTTATTTTGAAGGAAACCCGAGCACATACAGAATTTCCTCAAGCCTGCTCAGGACTGCATTCTTGGAACTAGGTAGAGTGATTCATGATTGAGCCTGCTCCCAGGTCCCAGGCTCCAAACTCTAACAACCCAGCACTCTGGTTAATGATCAAGATCAGGGAATAGGCTCCAGATCAACACAAAAATACTGGGCTTGGGCAGCGTGAGTGAATGGGACATGGGACTCTGGCCACACCACTTTCCTCCTCTTCCCACACTCCCAGCTCCACTCTGAGTGTTGTCCTTCCAGGGAATCATAACAGAAAGGTGCCTGGAAAGGAGGATTGCCGCCCCCCCCAACTCAGCCTGCAGCACCAGCTCCCAAAATGATGGAAGAAAACGTTCTGACAAGAGTACATCCTTCACATGGCTGTTACTACAGGCCAGTTGGAAAACTACTGTCTTAACTTTCACCACCTCTCAATTTTTTGTTGCTCAAAAACTCCCAACAATCTGACTTCCATAACTGCTAGTGGAACCCATAGAAGCTGAATGAATTGAGCAAAAGACTAAAGTTCAAGGAAATCCAATAGTTTAGGGAATAAAAAGTCAAGTCAGCCAAAATGCATGGTGTTGTAGTCAGAAGGATTCGGCAAGGGAATACATTAAATACAGGACACATAACTTATAAGGTTATTTTATGATAATTACCCAAAGAATCAAATGCAAAGGAGTACAAGAAATTACTGCACACGAGAAGCCCAAAGGATTCAACTGAGGGCCTAGATCCCAGCAGTTTCCCACACAAGTCCAGCTGAAGGCCTAGAGTCCAAGGCAATGTCCTCCTCTGGTCCAGCCAGTGGGCTAGAACCCATGGCATGTGTCATGCTTGTCCATATTTAGGATCTGTACCTGGAAGGCCCAAAGGCCAGTGGTGAAAGCCAAAGAAATCTATGCTGGTGAGATGAAGGATTTCTGCCACCAAGCTGAGGGATCCATATTGGAGTCAGGAAGTGATGCTTATAGTAAAGGTTGGAGCTCCTCTGATGAAAATAGCAGCCATTCCCAGGACATCAAGGTCCTGAGCTCCTCAACGAGAACAGCCTAGTTTGCATCAGGAAAACTGTCTGCAGCAAGCTTCTCCTAGCAAATCAACAGGCCGAGATCTTCCCCTCCAGCTCCCTTTTTATGGCTATTGGTAACAATCTGCAGGTGGATATTTCACGCCTAGGCCACACTGATTCACTTCAGCTGGGTGTTACAAGTTGACCATTAGTCAATCCACCACACATGGCTTCTGTGGGCTAATTTAATGTAAGAAATAGCTTGCCCTAGTGGTAGGGAACTTAAAAATAGAAAAGGATATGGGCTGGGGATTTAGCTCAGTGGTTCCATCACCTGTCTTGCAAAAGTAAGGTCCCAAGTTTGAAAAAAAAAAAATAGAAAAGGATGTATTTGAGAGAGGGAAAGAAAACATGATTTTTCTATTTGTTTTTACATTTAATCAAATGGAAAAACAGTAAATATTTCTAAATTCAAACTAAGGAATATTAATCAGGGAAACGTCCTCATGATACAAAACAAAAATGTAAAGAAAAGAAAGCCATTCAGTGAAATGATAAAAGATAAGAGATGCAGATACAGCAGTACTAAAATGAAGTCAGACTTCCAGAAGGAACAGGTGGAAGAAAAGCAGGAAAATTTGAGCTTTAAAAAAAAAGTTAACGTTGAGATTTAGTTATAATGAGTGCCAAGCCTGTTAATGAACTAAGATTTTCTTCCTTTAGATAGATCTTAGTGATATTTTTCATCTCCAGATAATGAAAATTTATAATTGGGGTAATAAAAGTGTTCTGGAACTAGATAGTGATGATGGTGGCACGGTATTGTGAATGTACTAAATGTTACCCATGATAAATTTTATGTTATGTGCATTTTACCACAATAAAAATATCAAAATATAAGAAACGAATATAACAACAAAAAAAGAATACATCCTTCAGGGTCCTTCGAAGTCTCATCTTGAAGAGACCCTAAGGCATTGGCTGCCCGCTCCCACCTGGGGATTTTCAGAAAGGTGAAATGCTTTTCCTACCAGATCGCTATGTTTCTAGGAGACCTTTGTAGGGACAGTTGGACCCTTCTTCAGGGTTACATTAGGGAGGCCAGGCCCTCTAAGAAGCAGATAGGAAATAGCTTCCGCATCACCACAAACAGCTGAGCTGACAGCCTGTGGTTTGACCCCTGGATCTGTGTAGCTGACACTGACCCACCTGAGCTCCCCTTTGAGTAGGTTGCTTCTCCCCTCAAAATTCCCCTAGTCGCCCACCAAATCTAGCCCCCAGCAACAAGCCCAATAACCAGTTGAGTGGTGACCCTCCAAGGGCTGGACATGGGACACCTCCCCCATAAAACAGGATCACTTGCCCTCGCTCACCAGTGACCCAGCTCTGCGTTCCCCCATCCTCCAGAGTGGCTTTGTACCACTTCTTGCAATGAAGCTTCTGCTTTCCACTGGTCTTCTCTTCCATCTCCTCTTGCTCTTTCTCCATCGGCAAGAAAGACAAGCCCAGCTACCAGATGCCACACCTTTGGATCTTTTGTGTAATTTGACAATAATTCATAGGCCAAAGACTCTGCAGGTAAAAGAGGTGGGAAAATATTTGAGTACACAGTTTTCTGACAATGAGACCTATGACTCCACGGAGCACTAGAAGGAAAAAAGAACCATGTTAAAAAGATATTAATCAGTAGAATGGATTGAGTATGGTAAACAGAACCATGCTTTCCTGCCAGCCGCACAGTTCCTCTTGTCTACAATTGGAGTGGCACATTAAAGTATTTGTTGCTACTTGTCCATTCATCTGCTGACTCAGTAGCATTGTCGGCTTCTATGTGACAGGTGCTGGGGTGGAAGGAGGGAAAAAAAAAAACAATAATAACATCATTTCCAGAGTGCTTATTATGTGATTGTCTTGTTGAGTCCCATGACGAGAGGTAGGAGCTAAGGATTATTTCCATTTTCTAGAAGAAGGAACTGGCCTCGCCAGAAACTACCCAAGCCCAAAGGATGGGCCAGAGGTGCCCTGGCATCTGCTAACCCTGTCATGAGCTTGCCTCCTGCACTAACCTCATTAGAATTGTTTTCCACATCCCTACCGCCCATTTATTCTCAGCATATATTAGATTCAATAAATATTTGCTAAATGAGATATTTAGCTAAATTAAAAGCTGAAAACACTTGCTAAATTTAATCATCAAAATAAATTGAAAATATTATTGAATGCAATCTTTTAATGTGTTGAAAATATTTGTTAAATTGAAACCAAGTCACTAATGTTTTAATTGGAGTTTTTTTATACCTATTTATTCCATGCAGTGGATGTGATTGTAACTGAACCTAACCTTGCAAACTGCCTACTGCTGGAAGTATCCCATCAGTCTCCCTGGTACTCAACCTGCAGCCCCTGGGCAAGCAGGTCCAGAGGTGAGGCATGTATCATGTTCTAAGTGCGTGCCATGTGGTTCTGGAGCTCAGCACTCCTTTCCTTGGTGGGTCGCCCAGATTTTGTTCTGGGCTGAAGTTGATGGAGATTCTTCAAAAGCTAAGTGAAATTGTTTTATTTATTTATTTAAATGGAAATGCCAGTTTATGTAAGAGTAAAAGGTGAGAGCAGGTGTGTGGCACAGGATACCTGGGCCCATCCCAGGACTGCTATGGGCTTGTGGTGTGATCTTTGGAGAGAACAATTCCATACCTGGGTAGAAACAGGTTCTGAATGCACAGCCTTCCAGACAGCCACAATCCCTCCGCCTTGCTCCAGTGCACACAGAGGAGGCCTTCCATTTGGAGCACTGTTTCATACAGCTTTTTTGCTTGACAACTTCTTCATGGTCTAGGTGTTGTGTGGGTTCTCCTGCCCACCTTTCCTCTAATCATCTCTCCTTGAGCACTGGACATAGTGTCACACAACTGTAATCCCAGCACTTCGGAGGCTGAGGCAGCAGGATCCCAGGTTCAAGGCTGGCCTGGATTACATAGTGAGATCCTGTCTGAAGGAAGGAAGGAAGAGAGAGAGAGAGAAAGAAAGAAGAGAGAGAGAAAGAGAAAGAAAGAAAGAAAGAAAGAAAGAAAGAAAGAAAGAAAGAAGAGAGAGAAAGAGAGAGAGAAAGAGAAAGAGAAAAGAAATGAAGAGGAAAGAAAGGTAGAAAAGAAAGTCACTGCCACTTAAGACACAACAGGATGAAACACATTTCACTCCTTCCACATCTTCCTGTGGTGCTGTGATGTAAAACCTGGATCAGCCTGGATGTAAACCCCCCTCAGGACACCAAACACAGGAAGAATCCTAAATACTAGTGTTGAGAAAATGAATGACTTAGGTGATTGATTAATTTTTTTGAAAGTCTAGTAATTCCCAATGATTTTCTATCAATATAATTGAAGTAGGACATCATATAAGTTGGTAGAGCATTAACAATAATTCTTAGTGATAAATTATTTCATGATTTCTGATGTAAAACGTGGAAAGAGTTCAGAGACTTGAGTGTTGTTATAACAACATATTCTTTTTCCTCGTTTCCTTTTTTCTTTTGCATAATTTCAAAGTTTTTGCAGGGCCAGCAGGTCAGTGCCTCAGAGCAGGCAAAGAGCCCTCATTTACTTATTTGTATGAACAAAATCTCTCAGACTTACATCTATAAACACATAAATAGGCATAGAATCAATTTTATTAACTCTCATTCCAAGAATAAATATTCAAACATGTATACAGAAGCTAACTGAAAACATAGTTTCATGTGTGAAATGTGTTTCATTGGGCAGGATGGTGCAGCCGTGTAATCCTCTCTACTTGGGAGGCTGAGGCAGGAAGATCCTTAAGCTATAGCTCAGTGATAGAATGCCCCAGATTTGATCCCTAGTACCACAGTTTTTCTTTTTTTTCTGTCCTGTTGTTTAAATGGCTATTGTGTGTGTGTGTGTGTGTGTGTGTGTGTGTGTGTGTGTTAGGCAAGTGTCTACCACTTAGCTTTATCCCAGGTCTTTTTTGTGGGCAGGGGGGTACTGGGGATCGAACTTGGGACCTTGCGCTTGTGAGGCAGGCAATATCCCAGGTCTTTTTATTTTTTATTTTGAGACAGAGTCTTACTAAGTTGCTCAGGCTGGCCTCAAACTTGTGATCATCTCGTCTCAGCCTCCAGAGCAGCTAGGATTACGGGTGTGCACCACCATGCCCAGCTTCTATTGTCTTTTCAAAAATATTTTTACTATTTATTTAAATTGACACAGTAATTGTGTATGTATTAAAGTGTGGCATTTCAATATATGTATACAGTGGGTAATATCAGATCGGGGCAATTGGCATACTTATTACCTGAGACATAAATTTTCCTTTTCATAATTACATATCAATATATCATTATTTATATTTCTTTTTTGAGACAAGGTCTCCATATGTAGGTCAGGCTGGTCTTGAACTCACTATGTAGCCCAGGATGGCCACAAATTTGCAGTGATCCTCCTGCCGCAGCCTCCTGAGTAATGGGACTACAAGTATGTGCCATCACACCTGGTCATCATTATTCATATTTCTAATAAGGTGTACTACTTTTTTTTTTTTTTTGAGACAAGGTTTTGCTATGTAATTCAGGCTGGCTTTAAACTCATTATGTAGCCCAGGCTGGCCTTGAACTCATGTTGATCCTCCTGCCTCAGCCTCCTGAGTGCTAGGATTATAGGCATGTGCCAACACTCTATGTTTGGTTTGTTGTTTGTTTGTTTGTTTGTTTTGGTACCGGGATGGAACTCAGGACCTTGCGCTTGCAAGGCAGGCGCAGTACCACTGAGCTAAATCCCTGGCCCTACCACTCTTGGGTTTGTACTCCTAATAATTAAAAGAACACAGTCAAAAAGAAACTTTTAACAATGTGAGACTTGAAATCACAAGAAACTTTTAAAGTTTAAATTTAAATGCACATACATATTTTAGTGCAGAAAGATAGCCTGTCTACACATAGAAAACTTTTGGAAATAAAAAATACATGAAATTGGGAGAGGGAAGAAGAATGGAATGAGTATATATATATACATATTTTTGTGGTTTTTTTTTTTTTTTTTTGTACCGGGGATTGAACTTGGGTCCTTGAGTTTGTGCAGCAGACGGCAAAACCGCTGAGCTAAATCCCTGGCCCGAAAATATAAATTTTTGAGAGAAAAAGAAACACTGTACTATTTCCCACTGTTAATGGGTTCATGAATGTACTTTTTAAAGGAATGAAGGAAAGAATCAGATTGACTTAGTATTTCATCTCCAGTGAATATTTTTATTTTTTAGGTTAGACATTATATGCTTTACAAATATTTAAATTTATCACTTCAAAACCTGATGACTTGGAAAGGTGTGAGCCGCACATTGCTTTGCATTTTAATTATTTGGGGTGCTGAGGGGACAAGGACATCTGACAGCTGCTGTTTCTGTGATCTGGAGTCTAGTGAGGAGCTCTGCAGAGCCCGTGGCTTCGCCATCTCAAAGCTTCTTGTCAGAGAAACAAGGACCCCGTGCTGCAGGCGCAGGCTGCGCCTCAGAAACCATCCAGCACACGCCCTCCCAGGGCTTCTGTGATCCCTCCGTGGAGCCAGCTCAGATGGGAGGATCTAGAAAGTCTTCCCTGAGCTGCTGACCCAGCCAGGACAGCACCACAGGAAGCAATGCGCATTGACAGGCTTAGAAGGAATAAGCTGGCTTGGCGGACAGCAGCTGCTCCCTCAGGGACTTGGAGGCAGAGTAAGGAATTTGTTTCTCACTCTCAATGCAACACATGACCATCTGATTCATATTTAAAGATAGCAGTGTTGATGTAATTTTTAAAATGGAATATTAAAAATGGTAGCTGGGTACTATGGTGCACATCTGTAAGTAACCCCAGCACTCTGGGAGTCTGAGGCAGGAGGGTTGCAAGTTTGAGCCCAGCATGGGTAACTTAGTTACAGAGAAACCCTGTCTCAAAATAAAAACAAAAAGGGGCCAAAGAAGTAGCTCTGGGTTCAACTCCCAGTACTCAAATAGGGGGTGGGGGGGATTTAGCTCAGTGGCACTGTGCCTGCTTTGCAAGCGCAAGGTCCTGAGTTCATTCCCTGGTACTCCCCCCCCCCAAAAAAAGCCTAAAGTCCTAACGTGTATGTTGAAATATCTTCCTACTCATAAGAGACTGAAATCATTGTTTTCTGTGTGAAAAGCTATTGCCCTCCAGAGGTTAAGGGGAAAAAAAATGAAAAAAGAGAAGACATTAGGATACATGTTTCTTGACAAAAAGAAAAAGAAAGTCAGTGGCCTTGACAAATGTGTTAATTAATTGAACCAAAATGTATGATTTCTATAAATTAAAAATTCTAAGGCCACAGTGCTCACAATATAATGTTCAAGTAAATTGCAGACCCTGAGCCTGAATGCTGGTTCCTGACGAAGAGCAGCACATGGTCTGTCTTCATGGCAGGCTTCAAGGTACTGTGGTTCCTGCTGTCCCTTCTTCCCTTCCTCGTCTCTTATCCTCTCCCCTCTTCTCCTGCAGTATGTTTTGAGGGACTGCTTTGTGCTAGGCCCAGGCACAGCAGTACCCAAAACAGCCATCAGCTGGCAGCATAGTAAACTAGACATCAAGCCAAGAAGTCAGTGATTGGTGTTGTGGCATTTGCTACTTAGAGAAGTCTGGGGTACCTGGGGGCATCTGCCAGGGGCCAGGCCTCGCCTGGGGAGCTGGGGAAGGTCACCCTGATGAATGGCTTCAAACTGAAGCCCCTGGGCCACTCAGAATCAGTGAGAGGAGGATGGAGGGGAAAGGTCTTCCGATGTGATGGGATGGACTGCAGTCACCCAGGAAGTAAAGGTGACTGAGGACTAGGAGGCTGAAGACAAGGCTGGGAAGCAGGAGGGTTCTGTCACCAAACACCTCCCAGTCTCATCCTCAGCTCAGCAGGAAAATGGTGAGGGGTTAAGCAAGTGAGCTGCAGGGCTCAATTTTGGGAGTGAGAGACGCGAAACTCCCTGTCACCAACCCACCCTGTTCCCGGAAGCAGGATTACTAGGGTTTTGAAAATCCACTTAGAGATAGCCATGCACATACACACCAGTATGCCTGTCTTTTTCTCTCATAATAATACATGGTAGTGTCCTGTACACAGTTCTTTTTTATAGTACTGGGAATTGAACCCAAGGCCTCACACATGCTAGGCGAGCACTTGCTCATGGAGCTATATACCCAGACCTATTTTAAATTTCATTTTTGAGACAGGGTCTTGCTAAGTTGACCAGGCTGGCCTCAAATATGCCATCTTCCTGCCTCAGCCTTCAAGTAGCTAGGATTACAGGTGTGCACCACCATGCCTGGCTTGTATACAGTCTTGAATCTTGCTTTTCTTAGCAATATATCTTACTAGTACACACAGAGCTGCCTCACACTTTTTCCTCTGGACTTGGCTGTCTGATGCATGGTTATACCATGATTTCTTGAACTGGTCCCCTGGAGTGGACATGTGGGTAATCCTCAGGCTTCTGCTAGCTGCACAACACCACAGTGAAAGTTCTTACACGTATCTTTGGCGCCTGCACAATTCTGCAAGAGAAATTCGCAGAGGCAGACTGCTGGGTCAAAGACTATATTCATCTGGAATTTTGGTAAATGTTGCCAAAATGCCTTCCATCAAAGTGATGTTAGTTTACACAACCACCACCAAGGATGTGACAGGTGAAAAATGAGTATCTCACTAGAGTTTTCATTTGTACTTCTTTTTTTAAAAGTGAATCCAAACAGATTTGATCTGATTAAGAGCTAGTGCTTGTTATGAATTAAAAATTACCTAATTAGGCTGAGAGCCAAGCAAAGGCCTGGAGTTAAAATTCATTCAATTCATTTGTTCAACAAACAGCTTTGAAAAGCAGTTCTAATTAGGCACACTCAGGGCACTGATGACCCCAGATGGGTGAGCTGGGCCCACTGAATGACAGTCTAGTGAGGGAGATGCATAGGGAAACATGCCATTAAATGCATGTGCTATATAAAATATGCAGTGTGCCATTAAAATGTTTTCATATTAAGAAAGATGAGTGCATAAAGAAGAGCAACTCATGAGCCAGACATTCATATGTATGTTCTTAGAATACTTAATTTTTCAATGTCAGGGAGTTGGAAATAGTTGGTTAATGCTTTTTAATTTTTTGTAAGGTCTACTTTGGGTTTCTTTCTTTCATTTTTTTTTTTAACTTGGATTTCTTTTAAAACTTAGCTCTGCGTTGTCAAAAAATATCCAGAGCTGCTTTAGTAGAGGTGAGTTTTTAAAGAAAATTTTAAAGGTGTTTTCAAGCTATGTCTAAAGGATGGCAAGATACCCATCAGAAAGTCAGTGTAGGACAAGGAGGTGGCCGCCACCGCCAGAGCGATATTAGGATCAAGGAAGAAGAACCTGATCCTGAAGAGTGGCAGCTCAGTGGTGATTCTACATTGAATACCAATGACCTAACACACTTAAGTGTGCAGGTGGTAGATGAAGAAGGGGACCAACAACATCAAGAAGGAAAAAGACTTCAGAGGGTAGCTTGCACCTGTCCCAATTGTAAAGAAGGTAGTGGGAGAGGTACCAGTCTTGGGAAAAAGAAACAACACATTTGTCATATACCAGGATATGGTAAAGTCTATGGGAAGACCTCACATCTGAGAGCACACCTACATTGGCATTCTGGAGAACGCCCTTTTATTCGTAACTGGATGTTTTGTGGTAAAAGATTTACTAGAAGTGATGAGTTACAAAGGCACAGAAGATCACATACAGGTGAGAAGAAATTTGTTTGTCCAGAATGTTCAAAATGCTTTATGAGAAGTGACCATCTTGCCAAACATGTTAAAACACATCAAAATAAAAAAGTTATTCACTCTAGCAGTGCAGTGCTAGCATCTGTGGAAGCTGGGCGAGATGATACTTTGATTACTGCAGGAGGAACAACACTTATCCTTGCAAATATTCAACAAGGTTCTGTTTCAGGGATAGGAACTGTTAATACTTCCACCACCAGCAATCAAGATATCCTTACCAACACTGAGATACCTTTACAGCTTGTCACAGTTTCTGGAAATGAGACAATGGAGTAAATATTACACAAATACTTATTCATTGTGGTTATTTTTATACAGTAGTGAGAAGAATATTGTTCCTAAGTTCTTAAATATCTTTTTATTGATGTGCAAAAATTTTTGGATTGACAGTAACTTGGTTATGCATGACACTGAAATGCCTTGCTTTGTATGATGTTCCATAGTATATTAAAAATGGTAACATTGCATGGGCTTTGTAGGTACTTTTGGAATCTAGAAGAAATGAAATTTTACCAAGTTATATAAAGAGAAAAATTGAATTTAACAATGCGAATGGTAGTCTAAGCAAATGCATCAATCCTGTGCGGTTTAGTGTAAAAATGAGAACACGTTGGTATTTATCTATTGTAAGATAAAAAGTTGGTGGGTGAAAGAAATCATGTTATGATAAAAATTTTTGTAATTTTCTTGATGACTGGAATTTTTATTATGCATAACTGACAAATCAGGTTTCCAAGCAAATGTTACATAGTGTAGGCTTTACTTAGCTTTGTCAATTTGTCATTTTGAAGTTAATTATTTTAATTAGGTTAACTATGTACAATATTTTAAGCATTACTCTTGTAAGGTTTTGAAAACCACATTTTAACATGGAACTCTAGGGATAGTCACCTTTTAAATCCTGTTGAAAAGCCATGTTTAAGATTTAATTTGCCAAAATAATGTCTTGTTAATATTCTTTCAGTAATGAAGTTGGGCAATATAACCAATGCTTAAAAAAAAAAAGTTTAAAATGTATAGGTTGAGGCATTTGGGTGGCAAGAAAATGTTATAGTGAATTATCCCTTTTCTTGAATATTGGAGGACCAAAAAATAAGGTGTATTGCGTCTTAGCAGTGATTTTTATCAAATCTTGTTTCCAAAAACCATATATCTGCCAGGGCCTTAAAAGCCATTATGTAAATTACCAGTAAAGTATAACATATGCAAACATAACAAAATCACTTCCATAGTGACAATACTCCAACCATATGGATATTAGTCATAGAAAACTAGAGGTTTTATGATATTTTTTTAAGTCTTTTTTTTTTTTTTTCGGTCTAGGTAGTCAGTCTGCACTTAAATATCAACCATTTTCCTTTTTTTTTTTTGCTTCTTCCCTTAAAATTTATATGTATCCAATAAAGTTCATTGAGAAATGTATGTTTTTTTATTATGCTGTATTTTCTTTTTCTTTTTTAATTATTGTTTATATTTTCAATTAGAAATGTACAAAATAAAGTTACAATGCTGGTCTTGTAAGAGCTATACAATTTTCTTAAATGTATACCTATAACTGCAGCAGTTCACCTATTTCAAAAATTTGGAATTCTGTTCATTTGTTATCTTTAAGACCACCTCAAATTTAAAGTCTACCTTATTGTACATTTAAAGTGTATTATAACAGTGTGGTAGTTAATAAATCACTATTTTTTTTCTTTTTAAAAAAAAAGAAAAAAGAAAAAAGAAAGGTCAGTGTAAGGGCCGGGGATTTAGCTCAGTGGTTCCAGCGCCTGCCTCAAAAGTGGAAGGACTTGAGTTCGATCCCTGGTACCAAAAAAAAAAAAAAAAAGAAAAAGAAAAATCAGTGTGTAAAACACAAGGGGAGAAGGTACCTGGTATACAATGACTTCTTTTGAAATTCTGGAGGACTTCCAGGAAGATGCAGAGCAGTAAGCAACAAGTCAACCTTTCCAAGATTCAGAATGCAGACACTGAAAAATAACAAATTGGGGAAGACAATAAGGAGGAAGGTGAATCCCTGAGATGCAGGAAGCATCTGAAGGGAAAATTGGGGTTCACAGAGAAAGTGAAGAGACAGACTTCAATGCAGAAAAAAGAGGAGACGATTTGTACTTTGTACCTGGCTCCTAGCTCGTGGTATAAGAGAGGAGGATCAAATCCACAGAGACACAGTGAGTGTGGCTGACTCCAGAGGTCTCCTAGGAGAAATGCAAGTGGAACAGAGCAGTGAATGCTGTGTGCCACTACAGCTGGTGACTGACTCCAGTCCAAGCAACTGCTGTGTGCCCTGGAGAGGGTGCTTGGCCAAGGTGTCATGTTAGGGAGAGGCCAATTGAACACGGGACTTGGAGCAGCTTGGGTTGGCTTCATCTCAGGGCTCCCAGTGTTGAAATCCCCCAGTGACTGAGTGAAGGACACCTGGGGGAGACGTCCATGGTCAGGGAGCCATGGTCAGGCCAGCTAAGGACACCCAGAGTGCTGTAGGCTGAACAACTCAGGCCCCAACCCACAACCAAGATCAGCCTGAACTTCTGTGGATATGAATTGGCACCCTGCCCTAACCCTACTGCAGACTTGCTAGGATCATCCCACACAGATCTGGGCTCCCATTGCCTCTGTCTACCAGTGACAGCAGAGGCATGCTCTGAATTGGATAGTGCCACAAAACTATAGGTTTAAAATAACAGAGAAATTTATTTTTTTTCTCTCTTTTTGCTTTTGGTTTTGTTTGTTTTGTTTTGTTGTTAATTTGAGGTTTTTTAAAAATTGTTTTTGTTTTTTCATGTGCATAAATATCATTTTTTAGTTTTTTGTTTTGTTCTGTTCTTGTTTGGTGTTTTCATTCTTTCTTTCCCTTCTGTCTTCCTCATCAGTTTCCTGAAGCTTTAAGAAATCTTCCTTTGTCCTTAAGCCTGGCTTCTAATCTCTTGCTTTTCTTTTCTTTTTTTTTTTCTTCTTATCCCTTTTAAATTTTCTCCTTCTACTGAGTGGATATTTACTGTATATAATTCTCTGATTTGTCTTTAACTATAAATCTTGTACCTATGGGTAAAGGTGGCAAATTAATAGCTTCCACAGTTTGTCATTTTCTAGTCTGTGCTTGATACTAACATTATTACTGATTATACTACTTTACCCAAGGTGACATAGTTGTTGTGATCAGTTGATCTTCCTTGTATGCCAATACCTAAATTGTGTGAGGGTCATAAACAACATGATAGTCCAGTACCAAAGAACTGGGTGCTAGCTCAAACAGGCAACAATGCTAATAAACTGAAGAGGCAGAATCTTGGGACAGACTCAAAAGCCGAAAGTCAGCTGCACCTAGATGATGTCTCGTCTCTGAAAGGTAATCATTTCCCAAAGAGGTCTCAATTATAGTAATAAAGCAAACTACCATAAGTAATTTACAAATCTAAATGCAGAAAATAAATAGAAAATCAGAAAACACGAAAGCAAAATGCAACCCATACTCCCCAACTCACCTAACGCAACTCAAGGGGGCACTGAGGTGAAAGAAATAATAAAAAAAAAAACTCCCAGCTGAATTTTAAGAAATGGTAGCAATGGAAGTAACAGAACAGAGTCTCTTGACAAAAACAAAACAGAGATAATTAAAGAGTTGATGACCACAATGAAGGAAATGATTAGCCAATCTAGAGTAGATACAGATTTTTTTGCAAAAGAGGAACTTTAGAAAGACATGGAAACCATAAAAGTTCACTATAGAAAAGAACTAGAATCCATAAAACAGACTCAAATAGAAATCCAGGAGATTAGAAATTTTTTTTTTTTTTTTGGTGCTGGGGATGGAACTCAGCTTGCAAGGCAGGCAACGGCACCACTGAGCTAAATCCCTGGCTTGGAGATTAGAAATTCTACTGAGAGTATACATTGCAGAGTCAACCAATGTGAAGATAGAATGCTAGATCTAAAAAGATAGGGTTGTGGTTGGTGATTGCTAAATGAAAAACCTCTTTTAAAAAGGAAGGGACCACAAAAAATCAATCCAATAGCTGCTAGATGATGCAAAGAAGACTAGTATAAGACCAACTGGACTCAATGAGATTATCACAAGATGGCACAAAGGGTATAAACAACCTGTTCACAGAAGTAATAGAAAACTTTCAAGTATGGAAAAAGAATTTGACATATAGATAAGTGAGGCAAATAAAACTCCTATTACCCATGATCAGAAAAAAACTACACCAAGGCATATAATAGTCAAGATTCCAGAAATTCAACACAAGGACAGAATAGTAAAAGCTGTTAGAGAAAACAAACAAATCATTTATAAAGGAAAACCCATCAGAATAACAGCAGACTTTTCAATTCAGACCCTTAAGTCAAGGAGAGCTAGGATGAAGTATTTCAAGCCCCAAAAGAAAACAACCTCCAGCCGGGGATTTAGCTCCAGCTAAATCCAGCACTTGCCTCAAAAGCAGAAGGTCCCAAGTTCGATCCCCAGTACCAAAAAGAAAAAAGAAAAGAAAAGAAAACAACCTCCAGCCTAGAGTGATATGCTCAGCAAAATTATCTTTCAAAATTGATGGAAGAAATAAGACACATTCCTGATAAAGAATCTGAAGAAATTCATGACCACCAAACCAGCACTCCAAAAAGTTCTAAAGGATATTCAAGAAAAAGACAATGAATACAGCAATTCCAAGAATCCCTATAGGGGAATTAATCCACCAGGCAAAGACAGGAATTAAACAGAAGGGAAAGAAAGGAAACCAATAATAGGAAAATATGGCAAGGATAAGTCAACACATATATCAATACATAACCATCAATGTGAATGGTCTCAACTGACCAATCAAAATAAACAGATTGGCAGAATGGATCAAGAAACAAGATCCAACAATATGCTGCATACAAGAAACACATTTAGGAGCCAGGGGATTTAGCTCAGTGGCACTGCACCTGCTTTGCAAGTGCAAGGTCTTGAGTTCTATCCCTGGTACCAGAAAAAAAAAACACCACATTTAATTCAAAAAGAAATACATAAACTGAAAGTCAAAGGATGAAAAAACAATACTCCACATGGCAGGAACCCAGAAAAAAAGCAGGGGTAGCTATTCTATGTGCAGACAAAGTGTATTTCAAGCCAGGACTGATCAGAAGAAATAAAGAAAGCCATTACATATTTGTTAAGGGAACAATCCAAGAGGAAGAGATAATAATCACAAATATACAGAGTGCACCGAAAAATGTATACACACTTCAGGAAAAGAAAAATACCACAATATATTTTCAACAGACTCTGTTAACCTCGTATGGGGGATGCTAGAGGATGTAGTATAATCAAAGAAAACCCACTACACTTCTGGCCCCTAGAGAAGACATTGAAAATGCATCTGCAGCAATGTCAATGACCAAAGCTACCCAAGTAGCATTTCACTGTATTAATGTCTGTAATCTAATGGCCACCTCTTTGGCACCTCCTCTAATTGTAGAGGTCAAGGTAACTTGTATTCATCTCATGATGTCTCAATATATTTAGTATTAAAACATTTATACAAGTTTTTCTTGTCCTGAAGTGTACATATATTTGGGGAGGAAACCATATATACACCAAATACCAGCAGACCCAACTATATAAAACAAACAGCTGGGGATTTAGCTCAGAGTTTCCACTGCCTGCCTTGAAAGCGCAAGGTCCTGAGTTCAATCCCTGGTACCAAAAAAACAAACAATAGTAGATATGAATAATCAGATAAGCACTAATACAATTGTAATGGGGGATCTCAATACCCTACTGTCACAAATAGATCAACTAGACAAAAAAGTCAACATAGAAATATCAGAGCTGAACAAAACCTTTGAATAAATGGACATAATAGATGTCTACAGAGTATTCCATCCAAAAACAACAGAATACACATTCTTCTCAGTAGCACATAGGACAGTCTCCAAAATAGACCACATACAAGTTCATAGAACATGATTAAGTAAATGTAAAGTAATTGAAATTACCCCATAAATATTATCAGATCATAGCTCAATGGAATTAAAACTCAATAGCAAAAGAAACAACAAAAACTACACAAATGCGAGGCATGGTCCTGCATGCCTGTAATCCCACACTCAGGAGGCTAAGGCAGGAGGATCACTGTGAGTTCGAAGCCACCCTGGGCTACATAGTGAGTTCAGGGCCACTCTGAACTACAAAAGGAGACCCTGCCTCAAAAAACAAAACCACATAAATACTTGAAAATTAAATAACACCCTCCTGAACAACCAATGGATCACAGATTAAACTAAAGAAATTAGACAGTTTCTACAGCTGAATAATAATGCCAATATGACATACCGGAATTTATGGGACTCAATGAAAGAGTCCTATGAGGGAAATTTATAGTAGTGAATACCCACATCAGAAAAACAGAGTGAACCCAAATAAACCACCTAATGTTGAAGCTCAAGCTTCTAGAAAAGGAAGAATAAGTCAAGCCCAAAGCTCATATGAGGGAGGAAATTATAAAAATCACAGCAGAAATTAATTCAGTGGGGACTAAGAAAACAATAAAAAGAATCAATGAATCAAAAAGTTGGCTCTTTAAGGCCAGGGATTTAGCTCACTGGTTCCAGCATCTGCCTCACAAGTGCTAGGTCCCGAGTTCCATCCCTGGTATATAAAAAAAAAAAAAAGTTGGTTCTTTGAAAGATTAAATAAAATTGACAAACCCTTAGCCAACCTTTTCAAAAAAAGAAAAGACTCAAATCCACACAGTTGGAAACAAAAAGGGTGCAATCACAACAGACCTATCCTGCAGAAATCCAGAAGATCATCAATACCTACTTAGAGAACATATATTCTAATCGATGGTAAACATAGAAGAAATGGAAAGATTGCTAGATACATATGAATTACCAAAACTGAATCCAGAAGATAGAAAAATCCTAAATAAACCAATATCAGCCAGTGAAATTGAAGATGTAATTAAAGACCTACCAACAATGAAAAGCTAAGGCCAGATAGATCCACTGCTGAACTCTACAAGAAATTTAGAGAAGACCTAATGCTGTTATTTCTCAAACTCTTTAATGAAATTGCAAAGAAAGCAATGCTCCCAAATTCATTCCTAAAGTATTACCCTGTTACCAAAACCAGAGAAGGATCCAACCAAAAAAGAGAACTAGAGGCCGATCTCCCTAATAAACATAAACACAAAAATCCTCAACAGAAAAAAAAAAAATCCTCAACAGGATACTGACAAACAGAATGTAGCATATCATCAAGAAGATTATACACCATGACCAAGTAGGTAGGATTCATCCCAGGGATGCAGGGGTGGTTCAACATATACAAATCAATAAATGTAATATACTATATTAACAGAGCCAAGGACAAAAATATTATGATCTTTTTAATAGATGCAGAAAAAGCATTTGACAACACTCATTTATGATTTTTTTAAAAACCTACAGGGCCGGGGATTTAGCTCAGTGGTGCTACCACCTGCCTTGCAAGCACAGGGTCCCAAGTTTGATCCCCGGTACCAAAAACAAAACAAAACAAAACCTACATAAAGTTGGTATAGTTGGTTTTTATGTCAATCTGATAAAAGTCATCTATGACAAACCAACAGCCAATATCATACTAAATGGACAAACACTGAAACCTTTCACTCTAAAATCAGGAACAAGACAAAGTTGTCCACTGTCACCACTCCTACTTTTTTTTCATTAAGTTTATTGATACATTTTAGGTGTACAACAGTTACATTTGTCAGTGGGAACTTGTACTTTTACATGATGTATCTTGGTTCTTATTTTTCCCCCTTCCCCTGCCTTCCCTTCAATCCCTCCATCCCTTCCTATTTACAAAGACTTTGTTTCCATTTTTTCCTTTTCTCATATTTTTTCCTTTCGCTTCTTTCCTTTCTCCTACCCCTCCCACTTCCCCTACCCCTTTAGACCTTTTCTTCCTATTTCACAGTATCAATTATACATTTTTGAACCTTATTTACACTTTTAGTTTCTCAAAAAGAAACTATTCAGTATTTACACATGTGTGTACTATTTATTTCACTTAAATGTATGGCCTCAATGTGCATCCATTTAGCTATAAATGTCTCTACTTTCTTGTTCTTTATGCTGAATAGTACTACATTTTATTTTTTTAAAAAAACAAAACACATGTTCTTTATCCAGCCTCCAGTTAATGGCCAATTGGGCTATTTCCAAGCTTTAGCTATTACAAACTGTGCCGCTATAAACATGGGTGAGCATATATCACTGTGGTATGATTCTTTTAATTCTTTTGGGAAGATACCCAGCAGAAGAATAGCTGGATCAAATGGGACCTCTAATCCTACTTTTTTGAGG
>NW_004624869.1:3690041-3702735 GCF_000247695.1 Heterocephalus glaber
TATACCTAAAATGTGCCAATAAACTTAATGAAAAAAAAAAGAAGATAAACTTGGGCACACTAAAATATTAAAGAGTTGCTGTGAACATTCATGAATCAGGCATCAGATCCCTTGAACTCAGGGCTCTGCTGGGAGGCAAGAGGGGAATGTGTGTAAGGTGTTTGGGAAGGGAGACAAATTGTGTATTTGCTTGGTTAAGCCGGAAGCACCTAGTTAGAAGTCACTGCGTTTCTGATTGGTAAATCTCCATTTAGAGGCTGGATGGTGGCTGCTGCATGGCCAAGCTCAAGTTGTATAGTTTTTTTTTTCCTTTCTCCTTTTTTTTTTTTGAGACAGGGTCTCACTATGTAGTTCAGGCTGGGATTGAATTCACTATGTAGCCCAAACTGGCCTCCAACTCCCAGTGATCTTCTGCTTCAGCCTCCTGAGTTCTGGGATTATAGCCACCATGCCCAGCTCAAATTGCATAGATAATACTCAAGTTTTTCTTGGCAATGGCCATCCATCCTGTGTTTGGTTTGGGTTTGCTTATGCGGGAACTTAAGAAATCAGAGTTATTTCAGCCTAATGGCCTCCCAATTAATCTTTTTAATAGCTTGAAAATAAAACTGGGTAAAACACTCCCAAAATGGAAATAATTTTATTAAAATAGTACTTAATGGGGCTGGGGATTTAGCTCAATGGTTTCACCACCTGCTGCGCAAGCGCAAGGACCTGAGTTTGATCCCCAGTACCAAAAAAAAAAAATAGTACTTAAATTTTTGAAGCTGGGTGTGGTGGTGCACACCTGTGATCCTAGCATTTGGGGGGCTGAGGCAGGAGGATCACTGTGAGTTTGAGGCCAGCCTGGGCTACATAGTGAGTTCAAGGTCAGCTTGGACTACAAAATGAGACCCTATCTCTAAATAAATAAATAAATTTTTGAAAAGTATTTATACAGAATACCATAAAGTAGTGAAAATGAACTAAAACTATATGCATCCATATGAATAAATCATGAACAAAAACAGAAGCAAGTTTCAGAAGGATACATTTGGCATTACTCCATTTATATAAAAATTTTTATAAGCCCCATATTACTTGCTGGGCTTACAAACATATATTTGCATATTATAAAAGCTTAAGTGTTTGGGTGAAAAAATAAGCACCAGATTAATTCTAATGATTTCTTCTGAGCTACGAGGACAATGTGACCAGGGAGAAACTAAATACTAAACTGATTGGAGAGTTAAAGTAGCTTTTTTGTTTTGGGTTTTTTTTCTGCCTACCATCTGCCCTTGCACTGGAGATGGAACCCAGGGCTTGTGTGAGCTAGGCAAGTGCTCTACCACCAGGCCACATTCCCAGACCCTTTTATGTTTTTATTCTGAGCAACTCTGTAAATTGTCCAGGGTACCCTCCAACTTGGGATCCTCCTATCTCAACATCCAGAATAACTGGGATTATAGATGTGAGCCAGCATGGCGAGGTTAAAGTAGCTATTTTAAATTATCTCCTATCTGCGATTCCAAGAAAATTTGAGTTTATTAAAGTTCCCCACTCCAGACTGTGGATTCAGGTTCAGTAGTCTCAGCAGTTTGAAAGTTTCACAAATGATTCTCACAGGTGACCAGAGTTAAAAACTAATGCATTTTTAAAATCTATCTAAAATACACTCCAGCCGGGCATGGTGGTGCACTCCTATAATCCCAGCACTTGGGAGGCTGAGACAGGAGGATCCCCATGAGTTCAAGGCCAGCCTAGGCCATCTAGGTAGTTGAAGGCCAGCCTGAACTACATAGTGAAACCCTGTATCTAAAAAAAAAAAAAAAAGGAAGTCCACAGGAAGAGTCAAGAGAGAGACTTCAACAAAAAGGAGGGAGGTGCCAGACAGCACTTTCTTCCAGAGCACGAACTCATGGCGTGGGAATGATAGGTCAACCCTGCAGATGCACAATAACCACTGGAGAAATGCATCAGTGGAATGGAGCAGTGGATGCAGCAGAATGCAGTGGCTGGTGAGTTATTTAGGTTCAAACATCAACCAGGAAAGGGTGACTGGCCAGTAGCCATCTTGGAGAAGGGCCATCAGAGCTCAGAACTCCAGAACAGCTACAGGCCAGCTCCATCAAGTGGCTCCTGGTGTCTCGGTGAGGGTGCCAAGTTCAAATCAGCAGGACAGGGAGTAGAGTTCAAGCTGGCAAGAGGCACACAGACTGTTGCAGGTTCAACATATCTGGTTCTGGCCTCATAGCCAGAAATCAGCCTGAACTTCAGTGGAACTAAAGGTGCAAGCCTGCTCAGATTATCTGGTACCCCACCATAAAACTGGCTTGCTGCAATTAATCAACTCAGATCTGGATTCTGTCCACATTTTCTACCAGAGATAGCAGAGACACACTTTGAATTGGACTTTTTCTTATCTTTTCTTTTTTCTTATTTTTCTTTTTTTCCCTCTCTTTTCTGGTTTTTGTTCTTGTTTTGTTTTTTCTCGATTGTTTGTTCTTGGCTGGGGATTTAGCTCAGTGGTTTTGCCACCTGCTGCACAAGCGCAAGGACCCGAGTTTGATTCCTGGTACCAAAAAAAAGGTCGTTTGTTCTTGTTTTTATATGAGTGTGAACATGGTTTCTAGTTTTGTTGTTGTTCTGTTCTGTTGTTTTTATTTCTTCCTTCTCTCTTTCCCTCTTGCCTTCTTTACCAGTTTCTCAAAGTTCATATGATCTTGCTTTGTCCTCCAACCTTGCTTCTAATCTCTTCTTCTATTTCTCTATTCCCCCCATCCCCTTTTAAATCTTCTGTCCTAAGGGTAAAATTGCCATATTGAGGGCTTATTTACTGCATACAATTTTCTGGCTCACTTTAGATTTTGTTATATAAAATACACTTGGAGGGCCAGGGATTTAGCTCAGTGATTCTGCTGCCTGCCTGGCCAGCGAAAGGTCTCGAGTTCAATCCCTGGTACCAAAAAACCAAAAAACAAAAACAAATAAAATACACTGGGGAGTCTGAGACAGGAGGATTGCCACAAGTTTGAGGCCAGCCTGGGCTACACAGTGAGTTTAAGGCCAGTCTGAACTACAAAGGAAGACCTTGTCTCAAAGAAACAAAAAAATAAATTAATTGAAATAAAATACATAAAAATGATCAAAGTTGGCCTTTAATTTTTTTTTTTTTTCCGGTACTGGGGATCAAACTTGGGATCTTGTGCTTGCGCACCAGGCACAGTAACCACTGAGCTAAATCCCTGGCCCTGGCCTTTAATGTTGACATACTGGTTTGGCAATAAAAATACAAGATATAGAAAATATGTATTTTGGAGTCTGTGCTGGATGAAATTAGAGACCCCTGCAGCTCTCCACTGGTGCTGTGGGCTCTCTGCTAAGCTGGCAGGTGCATTATGCAAGAGGAGACTCAGCCGGGACAGATGAGGGCTGCAGCACTGCTTCCATCGGCTGCCTACAACAGCTGACTGGGGAGGACTCCCTGCAGGGCCGCTGTCCCTGTGGACTCACAAGCACTCCCTCCCACAGGCAGACATCTGCTTCTTCCTCCTCCTCCTCTCTGCTGGAACAAAGGGAAGAGGGAGAGTGGCCCATCTGTTAGGCCTGCACACGATGCCCAGCCAGCAGCACAGTGACAGGATTCCTGAGGGCCAATAAGGGAGACCACCAGCTGCCTCTGGGGTGGTCTGCTGGGAGGGGGGGTCTTCTAGTCCTCTGCAAAGCCCAAAGCTCAGTGGCCCAGTCATGGCCTTGGGTGGCCTGCTGAGAAGGGAAGTGCTCAGAAGCCATGGAGACAGCAGCACTTTCCCTCCCCAGCTCTTGGCCCCTTGACTGTCTGCTCTGCTCCTTTCTCTTGGTCTCTGCCATTTTTTTTTTATTTTGAGTCAGGGTCTCACTACGTAGTCTAGGTTGGTATTGAACTCACTATGTAGCCCAGGCTGGCCTCGAAGTCATGGTGGTTCTCCTGCCTTAGCCTCCCACAAGCTGGGATTATAGGCATGCTCCACCATGCCTGTCTGCCATCAACTTCTGTCTATTTATTCAACTCCAAGGAGAGTGGAGAAGAAGATCTTAGAGATGAGGAAGTCTAGTTGAAAAGACTCATTAAACTGGGCTTGATGGCTCATGCCTGTAATTCCAGCACTCTTAGGCTGAGGCAGGAGGATCACAAGTTCGAGCATAGCCTGAGCACCTTAGTGATTTAAGAAGACCTTGTTTCATTTAAATTAAAAAATAAAAAGGGCTAGGAATATAGCTCAGTGCAAAGGCCCTAAGTTCAATCCTCAGTACTGAAGGAAAAAAAAAGACTAAACAAATCAATAATATGTAAGAATAATTGGGAAAGAGACAAATTACAAAATAGCCTTTATGGACTGAGTTGTTTCTATAGCAATGTAAAATTAGATGCTCTTCTAGACTAATATCTCCTTGTGGTAGAAAACCAGCAGCTCCCTGTGACATGGTTTATTATACAGTTTCCATCACTGGCAGCTCCAGGATGACACAGAATGTTGACACTTGGGGTCCCTTGTCCAGAACCCCAGCATAATAGACTTGCATTAAGGGATGTGAATATCCTGAGTCATAGAGGGTTAACTACAGGATTACCAAAAATGGGGGGGGGCATATAGGATGGAAATAGCATTGCCAAAATTCATTTTTATTAAAGAACCTAAGATTTTTACTTATTTTTGCAGTGGGATTGAATCCAGGGCAAGCACTGTACCAGTGAAGCACACTCAGCCCTTGGTATTTTTAAATTAGGATATTTCAGTAGAATATTCTGGGTGAGGGACTAAGGAATGTAAAAACAGTGGCTTTCTTGTCTCAGAAAATGGAATTTTTCCCTGGGTCCCTGGTCAGAGATTGTTTTTTTTTTTGTACTGGGGATCAAACTCAGGACCTTGTGCTTGCAAGGCAGGTGCAGCGCCACTGAGCTAAATCCGTGGGCCTCAGAGATTCATTTTTAAAGGCTCAGGAAGAGGCCTCTCATTATCCCTGGACAAGAGGAGTAGTTGAATCCCAAGAGTGCCTAGGAGGATGTGCGTGGACACAGAAGGGGAGGAAGAGGAAATTTAAGAAACACAGAGGTGGACGGAAGCAGAAACATAGGAAATGCTCAGCTCACGCTACCATTAAGCCTGGCTCCCAGTCTTTTCCTCCAGAGCTAATCATCCAGCGTCAGAGACAGAAGCTGAGGAGTTAAACTCTGTTCCAAGAACAGTTTTGATGATATTAATTATGTTGACATACACTCACAAACAAAAATAAATCAAGCCTATTTCCATTTTATTGCAAAAAAAAACTGTGAGGTAGAAAAGGCTTCAATAATAGGAGAAAAATTATTTTTAGTCTTCCAAAGAAAATCTAGCCAGGAAGACCAAAAAAGACAAAATAGAGCTCTACAAAGGAAGGAGAAGCCATTGTTTTACAAAACACTGTGGTCATTTCAAAAGAAGAAAAACAAAAACATTTTAATTACCTATGTCTACCAGTGATTCTCTGGAACCATGCAATAAAGTTTTCTAACAAGAATGCGCCTCAAACTCAATTAGTCATCTGTGCAGTCATCAAGCAAGGAACACAGAGTTTTATACAGCCTGATGTCTTTAGAAGCAAAGTCAGACAGGTTTCCAGACACAAATAAAACTAATGGGAAAAAAAAACCCCATGTATTGGCATTACATGAAGAAGGTAGAGCTCATCAACAAAGAGAAACTCAATAATTCTTGGTTTCATATGAATCTAAACTCACTGTTCAGTTAAAAGCTCAAATCAGCTGGACATGGTAGTGCACACCTGTAATCCCAGCACTGTGGAAGGCTGAGGCAAGAGGATCAAACGTTGGAGCCCAGTGTGGGCAATTTAGGGTTACTTTTGAGATCCTGCCTCAAAGTAAAATAAATAAATAAATAAAAATGTCAGGGGATATTATCAGTGCAAAGGCCTTGGTTTCAATCCTCAGTACCACAAAAAAAAAAAAGTTAAAAACTCAACAAATCAACCAAGTGAATTAAAAGCAACACAAATACTCCATTATCATTCAGATATCTAAATACATTGCTTCAGCAGATCATTCTGGATTAAACACAATAGTATCTCATATATGAGTCTCACATCAAGATGTAAAATGGTTCAGAGACTTTATCTCCTTAATCTCATACTGTTGTGAAGAATAGGGGTTTAAAAATAAAAAGCTTAAAGTCAACACTGTCAATACTTATTTTTTTCTTTTTCTTTTTTTGAGACAGAGCTTTTTGCTAAGTTCCATAGGCTGGTGTGTTAGCTACTTTTCTCTCATTGCTGAGACAAAATACCTGACATCCAAAATTAAAGGGGAAAGGGTTTATGTAGCTTGCAGTTTGTAGCAGTTTTTCAGTCCATAATCGGCTGGCTCCATCATTGTGACATATGGCCGAGGGGCATCGCAGAGGAGAAACAGTTCATGGCACCCACATAGTAGCAAAAGCAAGAAGGCACCTTAACAGTCTTTCTGCCCTTTTTCTCTTATCCAGACCACTGGGTTTAGGGCAGTGGCAAACCAATCAGAGTGCTGGTTTAGTAATCACACCCCCTTAATCCCAGCATCACACACTCTAGATTCAGCCACCTCTGAAAACCCCACCTTGACCAAGTGAGGCTTTGGGGGACATCTAGACCCAAACGTAACAGCCAGGCTTGAACGTGTGATCCTCTCACCTGCTTCAGCCTCCCAAAGCACTGAGATTACAAGTGTGAACCACCACACCCAGGCACTCCCAATTCTAAAGCTGCTAATGGGTCTGCTTGCTATTGTTAGCTCACTTCAGGGTGGGTTACAGCTGGGGAAAGGAAAATCCGAGTGCTTCAGTAGAAGCACATGCACTCAGAACACCATTCTCAGCCAGGCGTGGTGGCTCACACCTGTAATCCCAGCACTCCCGAGGCTGAGCCAGGAGGATCGCTGTGAGTTCAAGGCCAGCATGGGCTATTTAGTGAATTCAGGGTCAGCTTGAACTACAAAGGGAGATCCTGCCTCAAAAAAAAAAAAAAAAAAAAAGAACACCATTCTCTAAGCTGCAGATCAAAGTTGTCTTCCTTTGAGGGCATTGGATGTATCTCTTCATAATTGTTAAGAGTGTGGACTCTCAAACCTATGAGGGTCAACATGTAGAAATGATGTGTTAACATTCTGTTTATAGAGAATAAGCCCATCAGAAGTTCCATTTTGAGAGTCCTTCCTAGCTGGAGTTGCTTGATGGTTCCATTCCTGTGGTGGTGAGTCAGATTTCTGGCCCTGCTATCTTATTCATTCATTTTCACTCACATATTCATTCATCAGTGATTTCAATGGTTGACTATACCCCTCTCCTCACCATCATTTCCAATAACAAAATCAGTTTCGATTCAAATCCTCCATTCTCCAAATCCAACCAGATGATCACCTCTATGCCATTTCTCTATCAAAATTCTAGAGACACCATTGCATTCAACTTTCACAAATATTTCCTTTTTACCCACTGGACACTGAAATTATTGCTCAGAACAAGCTCCATCCAGGTCCCTGTCTTCAGTTAGAGAGCAGAAACCTCCTTGAGCTGCACGGATAGAGCTGGGAAGAGAATTCTGATTTTTCACAGTCCTAAGGCTGGAAATGACCTAGAAAAAGATCCAGAGTGTAGATATCCCTGTTTGCAAATTAACCATTCTGAGCCTGTGACTGTATTAGATACCCATAGTGTGCCTTTCATAACTAGTAGCTAACAATTATTGAGCACCCAAAATACATAAGTGCTTCCTGATTTATATGCATCTAACACTGATCTGTCCCTAATGAGCAAACACTGTATACATGTATTGAAACATTTGCAGTCAACAATTTGTAATAGCTAAATCTTGGAAACAGCCCAAATGCCCATCAACCAATCAATGAATAAAGAAGATGTGGGGTTTTTTTTATACAATGGAGTACTACTCTGCGATAAAGAAGGATGAACTTCAGACATTTATAGTTAAATGGATGGACCTTGAGACCATACACTTAAGTGAAATAAATAGGACACACATGTTTAAATACATGTGTGTCCTATTTATTAAACATTAAATAAATGTTTCTCTGGTATGAGAAATCAAAAGTAGAAACAAGGACTACAATGTATAATAGATACTGGGAAATGGGAAGAAAATGTTCAAATGGGAAGTGGAACAAGGGAGGAAGGAGGGAGAAAAGAAGGAAGGGACAAGAAAAAAAGTAAAAATAGAAGGAAAAACTGGAAAAAAAAAAAGCTTTTGTACATAGGGAGGGGAGGGGGCTTGAAGGAAGGAGGGATGGGAAAAAAGGAGCAGGATGTACAATGTACAGGTGCAGATTCCCTGTGATGAGTGTTATCATTCTGTGTGCCTAAAATGTATGAAGAAATATCGTGCTATAAAAAAGCTAAACAAGGGCCGGGGATTTAGCTCAGTGGTTCCAGTGCCTGCCTTGCAGGAGGAAGGACCTGAGTTCAATCCCCGGTACCAAAAAAAAAAAAAAAAAGCTAAACAAAGTGATGCAGTAAAATAAAATAAATTGAAATAAAGATGGCCTACTGTGGAGAAAAAAAAAAGAAACATTTGCAGTCAAGTTAATGGCGACTCCACAGAGAAGGGAGTAACTTACCCAAGATGCAGGCTGGATGCGCAGACAGGATCCCAACCCCCTGTGCACTGCTCTGTGTGCGCTGTGGATGCTACTGTGTACTTGTTCTCACATCCAGAACCCTGCACAGTATAATGACAGTAATTACAGTGGAAAGGGCTTCTCTGTATGTGAGGACTGTAACTCTTGACAGAGTTCTGTTCTTGTCTCAGATCTGCTCAGCCCACATCTTATCTGAACAACAACAACAAAAAAATGCTGACAAGAAACAGAATGATTTCTGAAGACTTCTTCATTCTAAACTTCCAAGCTTTAAGAAGTATATCTTCTAAACTAAAGGAATATGTCACAATTTAAACCACTTCTTATTCTATACTGACAATATTTTATTTTCAGGAAAACCTTGAAGAATTTTAAAGCAAAACTTTAAGAAATTTTGAGGAGGGCGTGGTGGTGCACACCTGTAATCCCAGCACTTGAGACCCTGAAGCAGGAGGACCACCACAAGTTCATAGCTCACCTGGGCTATGTAGTCAGACCCTGTCTCAAAACAAATTTTTTGAAGGACCCTAAAACATTGGATTTTGATGAATTTCAACATTTTTATTAGTACATGTTTGCAATACATAATGAATATCTTCATTAGGGGGGCTTGGCATATTGCATAAAAATTTCAAATTAAAAGTGATCTCACTTTCTTTATCCATTTCTTTTCTTTTTTTTTTTTTTTTTTGTACCAGGGATCGAACTCAGGTCCTTGCGCTTGCACAGCAGGTGTCAAAACCACTGAGCTAAATCCCCAGCCCTTCTTTACCCGTTTCAAGAGGATGAGCCCAGCTCTGACAATGCTTCAGGCTCATGCAGCTTTCCTCTTGGGCTAAGAATGAAGATGCCTCCCTCAAGGTGGCAACCTGTGGGTGATGGCAGTGGGCAATGCCTCAGGGAGATGGAGAGCTGTGGGTGACAGTTCACAGGGAATGGGAATAAGGCAGGTGTGGCAGAGTGGAGGGAAAGACACCAGTGACAGCAGAACTCCCAGCTGCCCAAGTGCACTATCGGCTTTGACTTTCCATACAGGAAACGAGACCATACATGTTAGTATGTAAGCGGCTCCTGTTACAGAACATACACTGACCCACTCTGCCCTTCTTGTTTTGTTTTGTTTTTGTTTTTTGAGACAGGGTCTTACTATGTAGTTCAGGCTGACCTTAACCTTGCCGTGTAGCTCAGCTGACCTTGAACTTGCAGCAATCCTCCTGCCTCAGCTTTCTGAGTTCTGGGATTACAGACTTGTGCCGCCATGCTCGGCATCTGACAAAGAGTATTTTGCCATCTACAAAACATCATACATAATGGTAAAAATTTGAAAATTCTCCCTCTGTGATTGAGACACGATGCCAGATATCACCACCTTCATTCCAAACTGAATAGGAACAGGACAAAAAGTAGAGGGCACATGAGTGGAAAGGAACACGCAAGTTGTCATTATTCACAGATATCTACAGAGTGCTCCACTTAGTAACAAAAGAATACACATTCTTTTCAACAGCACATGCAACTTTCTCTGAAACAGATGGGTGGCATATTAGCTAATAAATCATGCTAAAGTAAATGCAAAATAATGAAAATCATCCCATGCTTATTATCAGAACAATTAAACTAGAAATCAATTGTATAAGAAAGGGACAGAAATTATAAAAATGCATGGAAACTAAACAATACACTCCTGAATAATCAATGGGTCACAGAAGAAATCAGGGAAGAAATCAGTTCTTAGAATCAAACAATAATGCCAGCACAATTTACCAGAACTTGTGTACATGAGGAGAGGAGTCCTAAAAGGGAAGTTTATAGTTATGAATCCCAAAACTGAGTAAGCCCAAATAAGTAGTCTAACAACGCACCTTAAAGTCCTAGAAAAACAAGAACAATCCAAATCCAAAACTAATACAACTGGGTGTGGTGGCACACACCTGTAATTCCAGCACTTGGCAGGTTGAGCCAGGATTGTCATGAGTTCCAGGCCACCCTAGGCTACATAGTGAGACCCTGTCTCAAAAAATCAAATAAAATTTTTTTTAAAAAGCTAGTACAAGGAAGAAAATTATAAAAGCACAGCAGCAGTTAATGAAATTGAGGATAAAAAATATATAAAGAATGAATGCATCAAAGACTTGTCCTTTAAAAGAATGAAGGGCCGGAGATTTAGCTCAGTGGTTCCATCGCCTGCCTTGCAAGCACAAGGTCCCGAGTTTCATCCCCAGTACCGAACAAAAGAATGAAAAAAATTAGAAAGACCCTTAGCCAATCTTACAAAAAACGGAAAGAAAAGACCCAAATCAATTCAATTAGAAATGAAAAAAGGAACCAGGGGTTTAGTGCAGTGGCACCACTCCTGCCTTGCAAGCACAAGGTCCTGAGTTCAATCCGCAGTGCAGGAAAAAACAAAACAAAACAAAATAGAAAGAAAAAGGTAAAATCACAATGGGCACTGCCAATCCTGAAGATTATTAGCAACTACTTCAAAAACTTGTACCAGGACCGGAGATTTAGCTCAGTGGTTCCAGCGCCTGCCTCGCAAACGCAAGATCCCGAGTTCGATCTCCGGTACCAAAAAAAAAACTTGTACCAATAAAATGGAAAATTCAGAAGAAATTGATAGATTCCTAGATATATATGAATTACCAAAACTGAACCAAGAAGATTTAAAAACCCTGAATAATCCAAAAACAGGAAGTGATAGTGAAGCTATAATTTTTTAAAACCTGCCAACTAAGAAAAGCCAAAGTCTTGATGGATTCACTGATAAATTGTACAAGAATCTCAGGGAAGATCTAATACTAATACTCCTCAAACGTTTTAATAAAATTGAAGGGAAGGAGCAAAACCACACAAAAATTCAAGGAAAAAACAGAAGTACAGGTCAATCTCTTTAGACACAAATGTCCTCAACAAGATAATGGCAAACAGAATGCAGCAAATCATTAAAAAATCATACATCAGACTAAGTACGCTTCATCCCAGGGACACAAGAATGGTTCAACATATGCAAATCAATAACTGTAATTCATCACATAAACAGAATCAAGGACAAAATCACATGATCATTTCAATAGATGCAGAAAAAACCTTTGACAAAATCCAATATCCATTCATTACAAAAAAAACCCCACAAAAACACCCTGAACAAAATAGGCGTAGCAGAACTTTATCTCAAGCTTATCAGAAAGCTATTTATGACAAACCTACTGCCAGCATCATAATAAAGGGAAAAAACTGAAAACTTTCCCTCTAAAATCAGGAACAAGACAAGGATGTTCATTATCACCACTCATATTCAATATAGTCCTTGAAACATAAGCCAACACAATCAGGCAAGAGAAAGAAATTTTTAAAAAATCCTTTCATTCATATATATATATATATTTCCACCCATATATATATATATAAATCCATCCTTTCATATATATATGAAAGAAATCTTTATTTGCAATAACATAATCCTCTACATAAAGACACAAAAATCCATCAAAAGACTCCTAGAATTAATAACCAAATTCAGCAACATAATAGGATACAAAATCAACACCCAAAAATCAATAGCATTCTTCTACACCAATAATGAACTTACCAAGAAAGAATTTATTAGGAAAACAATACCATTCATGATAGCATCACAAAAAATTAAATATTTAGAAATTAATCTAAGTAGGGAAATAAAAGACCTGTACAATTAAAACTACAGTATTCTGAAAAAGGAAATCAAAGAGGACATCAGAAAATGGATGTTCCTGGGCTAAGGATTTAGCTCAGTGGTTCCGCCACCTGCCTCGCAAGCACAAGGTCCCAAGTTAAATCCCCAGTACCAAAAAAAGAGAAAGAAAATGGATGTTCCTGAATAGGCAGAACCAATATTATCAAAATGCCCATAGTTCCAAAACTGGTATACAGATTTAACACATCCAGAAACAAAATATCAATAGAATTCCTCACAGAACTAGAGAAAAGAGTCCAAACTTTATATGAAATCAGTAGAGACCCAGAGAAGCAAAATCAGTTCAGTTATTCCTTTTGTAGGTATCTTCCCAAAAGAGT
>NW_004624869.1:3716220-3733023 GCF_000247695.1 Heterocephalus glaber
CCATAAGCATATAGAGGCAGCCCTATGTGATTCACTTTTATTGTAGATAGGTAAGTTAATTAGATATCTTGTAGGCAGTTACTCATGGCCAGCCCACGAAGAGCCAACATGGAGGACAGTGAAGACACATTTACTGAAAGGCAGCATAGTAAAAGGAGAGGAAGCTACCACACCCAAGTAGGATAAATAGCAGTTATTGATATTCTAAATTGATATCAATCACCTGGGTGGCAGACCAAGATCTCTGACCCAGTCTTTACCCAAAATCCTGCTCAGTTCCTTGTACACTTGCTGTGTGACTTGCTTCCTCATTGGATCCCCATTTAATCAATATTACCTAAACAACTGAACTTGTAATCTTACCAGTTGACTATAGTTTTGTCCCACCTTGAACTCCCCTCGTAGCTTTATTCCATAAAACACCTTTGAGAAGTTGGGTGAGCAGGTAAACCATTTTCCGGTCTCCCTTCTGTCTCTCTCAGACAGAAGCTATCTTTCTCTCAATAAATTCTTCTTACTCTTAACCTCTGTTGTCCCTAGAATTCATTCTTTGATTTTAGAGAACATGAACTCACTTTTTGGATATTAGCAGGTTTGGGAGTTATATCTATTCCCCCTATATCACTTTGACAAAAGGGCTTGCAGTTCAGCTATCTAAAAGTGACCTCCAGGCCAGGGATTTAGCTCCGTGGTTCCACCTTCTGCCTCAAAAGGGCAAGGACTAGAGTTGGATCCCCGGCAACAACAACAACAACAAAAAGTAACCTCCAGAAACCAGAAGTGGAATGACAGAGGGGTAGGTCCCGGAGTAGCTGGGCCTCTTTGAATAACAAGTAATATGCAAAAAAACCCCAAAAAAGTGGCCTCCCATGAAAGAAGCATAAGTAGATAAAACACAGTTCCGTGGTTTGGTTTGGTTTCGTGACCCTGTAGCAGTAACTTTGCTTCCTCAATTAACTAAACACAAAACACAAAAGGAATTCCCTTTCCTCCACACAAATAGGATAGGTGGCTGCTGCATCTCCACAACTCATTTCTGACACAGAGTCCCACAGATCATTCATCCATAGTTTCCCTTGTTTCTTCTCCCTTCACTGTTCAGGGAGTGGGAGTTGGTTGTTGCACTGTTCTTACAGTTGCTGTTTATAAAGATTTGTTCTATCATCCCAGGATACTTGAGAAGCTGAGGCAGGAGAAAGTTCAAGGCCAGCCTAGGCAATGTAGTGACGTAGTGAGATCCTGCTCACAAAATAAAGAGTAAGGGCAGGGGATGTAGCTCAGCATGAAGGCCCTGGGTTCAATCCCCAGTACTAAGTAAATAAATAAAAATAAAAACCATAGCACACACATTTTTTTCTGCCTTATGACCTTTTTTTTCTTTTTTTGAAATGGGATCTCAAAATATGATCCTCCTGCTTTAAGGCTAGGATTACACGCACGCCCCACCACACCTTGCTCTGCATTAGACTCTTTAACAATACATCTGTGTAGCCATTTTATATTAGCCCAAATCTGCTTTTTTAAATTAGGTAAGGTGGTGCCCAAGCCCCTCAAGCCTAGTAGGTAAATGCCGTATCACTGAGTTATACTCTCAGCTCCACTTCATTCATTTTAAAAGTTTCCTGCATTTCCTCTCACATCTGGACCATCATTAGTCAGTCCAAACTGGTGAACATTTCGTTTTCTTCCTTTGCTGTTCCTTGCTACCTAGGAGGCAGCCAATCACCAGGAGGGGCTGTTGAGAAGGGATTGTCTGCTAGGTGGTTGGAAAGCAGTCACATTCAGAGATTAGGAAAGGACAGAATCCTAATTTAAATTAGATTAATTTTTTTTCTCTTTTTCTTTCTTTCTTTCTTTTTTTTTTTTTGGTACCAGGGATCAAACTGGGGTCCTTTTGCTTGCTCAGCAGGCAGTGAAACCACTGAGCTAAATCCCCAGCCCTTTCTCTTTTTCTTTTAGTGCTGGGAAAGGAGAACAATGCATGACAAGGGCTCTACCACTGGGCTGTATCCTAGCCCCAGACTAACAAGCAATCTGCAATCTGTTCCAATTTGGATCCCATGTTTGCAACAGTTCAGCAAGTCATTGCTGAGACAGAGGATGGGAGTCTGAAGGTGGCTCTCTGGTAACAGGGGAGTTATCTAAGTCTTTGGGGAAGGGTGGTTCTTTGAAAGAAACTAGGATTAAGAGCACAATGAGTGGGAGGATTTCTTTTCCCCTCACTGTTTTCCAGGATCAGAGGGCTCAGGTAACACTCAGTGGTGAACTGGAGTCCAAGCATTTTAACGTGGCTATCTAATTTAACCCTCTCCACCTCAATCTGTATGTACAGTAGAGTGATTAAGGGAGTGGCAAAAACAAATCTGGGCAACCACTTCCATTAAATAAACCTGTCATTATTGCTTACTTTGATTTAAAAAAAAAATAGGTGAGCTGGGGATTTAGCTCAGTGGTTTCCCTGCCTGCTGCGCAAGCGCAAGGACCTGAGTTTGATCCCCAGTACCAAAAAAAAAAAAAAGAAAGAAAGAGAAAAAAATGGGTGAATAATTGTTGTGAGGGTTAAACAAGCTATTACACAGGAAGTGCTTATAGGTAGCTCTGGGGTGTAGTAAGCATCCAGGGTGTGATTCTAGGGAGGGAACCTTATTATACCTGATTTTCTAATGTAGGCCTAGAGGCACTGGGAGGGATAAATAATTTACCCAAGTAAGTAAAAATTCAGACCTTCTCAGAGCCTAAACTGGTGGCACCCACCTGTAACCTAGCACTCTGGATGCTGGGAGGCGAGAGAATTGTGAGTTGGAGCCCAGCTGAGGTTACACAGCAAGGTCAAGGCCAGCCTGGGCTACCTTGGAGAGAACTTCCCTCAAAAAATAAAATAAGATCAAAAGATCTACTCAAATGCAGGCTTTTCCCCTCTCTCTCCTATTGCACCCCCAAGGGGTGGGGGTGGAGGGTAATTGGTAGCACTTCCTATGATTAAAGAAAAAAAGGAAGAAACTGCATCCTTTTAAAAATTCTTCTCAAACCTTAAGGTCATCTTGGGAGTTGCAGAAAGAAAACGTTCTTTCTGCTGTCAAAAGACAAAATTACAATAAATTTGGTTCAGGGTCTTGGTCAGCCTTTGCCAGCAGTTCTGGAGTCAGGCGATGTGTCCTGATGAGCTTGGCAGAGGTTGGTTTCATCAACAGAAAGGAGCTGAGAGGAGCTAGAATAGAGAACACACAAACAGCTGTTCATTTCAAAGTGACCTCACTGGTAAAGAGGAAGCAGGGAGAACCTCACTGTCACGCTGGCTAAAACGGATCTGCTGAGGACAGGCTATTCTTCTGAGGCCTTGGAAGATCTGGTAATCTGCTTCATCTCAGCTCAGGGTGGTGGAACCTTAGTGGGGTGACTCCATTTTGATTTATAGCTAGGCTGTTGGAGCCTTGTACAGCTGAGTTCAAAGCAATGGCCTCCAGTACTTTTTATTTAATAGTGGTAAAACTGGGCCAGGGATTTAGCTCAGTGGCTTCACAGCCTGCTGCACAAGCTCAAGAACCCAAGTTCGATTCCCAGTACCAAAAAAAAAAATTTTTTTCTTTTCTTTTTTCCTGTGCTGCTGATCAAACTTAGGTCCTTGTGCATGCTAGGCAAGTGCTCAAATACTAGCTACAACCCCAGCCTTCCAGATAATATTTTTTAGAAAAAAAGAGTTCTAAAATTGAAAACATCAGCATAGTGGAAGGGTAAAATAGGAGGATCGAAAATTTAAGCTCAACTCAGCCTTGGCAAGTTAGCAAGACCCTGCATCAAAAAATGGGATGGGGATGTAGCTCAGTGTGGAAGCTGTAGGTTCAATCTGCAGTACTAAAATGGAAAGAGGGAGAGAGAGACAGAGAAGACAGGAAGCAGGAAAGAAAATATCAGTATTGACCCTTTTTTGGGTTCTTTGAGACAAGGTTTCTTGAAGTAGTCTAAACGGACCTTGAACTTGCTGTGTAACCCAGGCTGCCTCAAACTCAAGAACTTCCTACAGCAACCTCCTGAATGGAGCTGGGATTACAAGCACATGCCACACAGCTGGCTCAGGATTGGCTTTATTTTTTGACTTGAATTTACTTCCAACTCTGCCAGTAAATCCTCTCATAATGGGCTTCTTTTATACTATTTTTTCCCCAGCACTTGGGATTGCATTGAACTATATCTCCAGCCCCCTTTTTTAATGCTTATACGCCATTTGATTTTCACCTTTGTAGGGGCCAGTGGGCTGAAGGGAGGCCCAGTCAGGTGAGGTTTCCAAAGAAAAGAACACCTATGGAGCAGACATTACAAAGCAGGAACCAAACTTTAAATGTACAGCATACCACTTATAGTGGCCGTTGTCAGTTTTTCTGAGACACAGCAAGACAGAACAGCTGTGGTTGTCCATGCTGATTGATTATTATTATAACGAAGTCCAGGGTGCACCTGAGCTAAATGACAGAGTTGTGTTTTCAGGTGCCCTCAAGAGCCCTCAGACAGGCTTTGACATATCTCACAGCAGCCCCCTACAACCTTTTAAAAATTTTTTATTGGTATGTTACAGATATATATAATGATCATATTCATCATAGGGAATTTGTACCTATACATGATATATCTTGCTTCTTCTTTTTTTCCTGTTCCACTCCCCTCCTTTCAACCCTTCTTCCCCTCCTTGTTTACAAAAGTTTTGTTTCCATTTTTTTCTTTGTCCCTTTTTTCCTTTTCCCCTTCCCTCTCCCTTGTTTCTCTTCCCACTTAAATATTTTCTTCCTATTTCACAGTATCTATTAAACATTTTGGGCCTTATTTACACTTTCAGCTTCTCACACCAGAGAAATACTGTGGTATTTAAACATGTGTGTCCAATCCTAGGCCTTTTTTTCCCCTTAGGATCTCCCTATGTAGTTCAGGCTGGCTTTGAACTCATTATATGCCAGGCATAGTGGCCCAGGCCTAGAATCCCAGCACTCAGGAGGCTGAGACAGGAGGATCACCACAAATTCAAGGCCAGAGTGAACTACATAGCAAGATCTTGTTTCAAAGAACCAAAAACAAAGAAAAAAAGAAAGAAAGAAAAAATTATTTTGAGATAAGGGCTTACTGAGTCACTATGTTGCCCTAGCTGGGCTCTAACTTGGGATTCTCCTGCCTCAGCCTCCCAGAAACAATTTTGCAGGGAAATAGATTTTTGCAAATGAGAAGGGGACCAAGAGATGGAGGGAAGGGGAGAGAATAGAGGGGTAAGTGTCATACAAAGCATTAAGATGTGTTATTGTTATGTACATGCATCAACTCCTCACAATTAATGTAATCATTATACACTGCAAACATGTACTAATAAAAATAAAAGAGAGGGTTTTGCTTTGTTGCCTAAATTCCTGGGGGCAAGCAATTCTCTTGTCTCAGCTTCTCGAGTAATTAGGACTTCAGGCACACATTACTGCCACTGTTTCTGACACATTTCTCATCTTTAACCTGATATTTCTTTTTTTCTTTTTTGAGACAGGGTCCTGCTATACAGTTCAGGCTGGTCTTGAACTCATTACATAGCCCAGGCTGGCCTCAAACTCATGGAGATCTTCCTGCTTCAGCCTCTTGAGTCATGGAATTACAGGAAAACTGATATTTTCTATGCTTTAAATAAAAATGAGTCTGTAGGCAAGCAACTGCATCATTTCTAGGTAGGAAAAGAGAAGTCAAGAAGACAGAAACATGTACAATAGTAAAACATTTCCTTTCTAAGAATTAAGTTCTTGGCTTTAGGAGAGACAGACTTGTTAGCTATATTATTTGTATGTCTAATTTCTCTAATTTGCTAGATTTCATAATGAAAGTCTATGGTCCTTCCTTCAAAAAACTTGAATACTGGGCTGGGGATTTAGCTCAGTGGTGCTGCCGGCTGCCTTGCAAGCGCAAGGTCCCAAGTTTGAACCCCAGTACCAAAAAAAAACAAACAAAAAAACTTGAATACTAAAAAAGATAATTATTGCTATAGGGAGGATTTCTGGAGCCCATCCTGGAATTGGAGAACGGCCTAGGCAACGTGGTGGGACCCACCTCCAAAGTAAGAAAAATCACTCAGCTATCAGTATGTTGAAAGATTTTGTTTGGATAAAACTGAAGTGATGACTTTTATTTTTAAAAATTAATTCCTTTATCTTGGTGGTGTGATGGCTTGAACTTAAGAGCTTAAGCACGTGAGGCAAACACTCTACCACTGAGCAGCACCCCAGCTGTGAAGATCTGTATCACTGGATATTTTATACAGTCCAGTCATGAAAGATAGCATTCTCAGTGTAGCAGACTACATTTCCAAACAGTAATTAAGAAAAAAGTGAATGTAACATTGGTCTTTTTGATTTTTTATACCTATTTTAAATTCTGTTAGTTGTTTACTTCATTGTAAATATTTTTGAGGGTACCCTTGCATTTGCTTTTGACTTTGGTTCTATTATTTGGATGTCAACAACTTCCCTAAAAAGCACCAGTATGTGAAGTTCTAATGTCATGATCCCAATATGTTATTCATCTTTAACCCTGGTTTCAGTTTCTATGTGTACAGCAATATTTTTAATAATTACAGAGAAAATTTGTCTTTTTTTACAGAGGGTATCTGTTCATATAACAAAATATTTGTCTTATAATAGGGTTTTTAAAGGTTATATACTGCCTTTGTGTTTTGACAAATTTTTGTTTGGAGATGAATTGTTCACAGATTTACTCATTAATATATCAGATGTTTGTTAAATGCCTAAAAAAGAAAAAGTGAGCCAGTCATGGTGGTGCACACCTGTAATCCCTCACTAAGGAGGCTGAGGTAAGCAACCTGGGCTACATAGTGAAGTCAAGGCCAGCCTGAACTACACAGGGAGAGTCAATCTGAAAAAAACAAAAAAGCAACAACAACAAAAATCCAAGGGAAAAAAAAATGTGTCTAGAGCAGCGTGCACCAAAGTGGATACTGGTGAACATATTCTGCAAAAAAGACACAGGGTCCCCCAAAAGAGGCACAAGGTCAAACAGGGTTAGATATCCTGAAGATGCTACATTTCCCCTGGAGCATGCAGTATGCTTTGTATGTTAAAGGGTCTAGGAAGTCCTGAAGTATAGAAATGTCTTTCATGCTTTCTAGCACACTGTTTTCCAAATGTATTTTCTTCTGTCATAATAATGATTTCCTGCTCAACCAGATTTGAGAAATATCATGCTGGCAGGCCAGGCATAGTGGTGCATGACTATAATCTTAAAACTAGGCAGGCTGAGGCAAGAGGATCTCAGTGAGTTCGAGGCCCGAGGGGGTTATATAGTGAGTTCAAGGCCAGCCTGATCTACAAAGCAAAACGGTCTCAAAAACAAAAAGAAAACAAAGGAGAATATCATGCTTGAAAACACTAATTCAGAGAGTGACTAGGGTACTATGGGTGTCTAAGGAATGAAGGAACTGGGACTGGGAAAAAATGTGGACCTTGGACTCAGACCTGTTTTCTGTAGCTTTTGCTTTTTGTTTGTTTGTTTGTTTTTCTTTTGCTGGAGGCACTACTGGGTTAGAACCCAGAACCATGCACATGCCAGGCAAACCCTCTGCTCACGAGCTACACCTCCACCCAAGACTTGTTTTCTATGCCCAGCTCAGCCACTTGGGAGTTTTGTGACCTTCCTCATCTAGAAAATGGAAATGAAAACACTGGTCTCATAAAGCTTTTTTTCTTTTTTGGCAGTAATGAGGACTGACTCAAGCACCTGGCTCTACCACTGAGCTGTCCCCCCAGCCCTTCATAATGTTTTGGGCCCGGTGTCTGGTTCCTAGTGGGCCAACACAACATGAGGCCTGTCTTTTATTATTGTTGTTAAGTACCTCACCAGGATAAAAGAAAGCTGAAAGAAAGAGGAAGGATAATATTGAGAAAGGGGAAATTGACTACTCTAAGTCTGACCAAATGGCAGAAAAAGAATTGCTGGAGACATGCTCACTCCCAATTATGATGCCTTGTGTTTGGAGAACAGCAGAAGCAGGAAGGTCTCTCTGACCCTCTCATCACCCTGCTCCCCTAAGCAGGTCATAAAATCTTTATTCCAGAGGGGCCTCCCTAATTTGGCAGGAAGTGAACATGCTTATCCTCAAAGGCATGAGGACAAGAACGCTAAGAAGAATCTGCCCAGACGGGCTGGCTGAGTTCTCTCCATTTTATTGTGGTTGGATGATCCTCCCTCTGCACAATCAGGCGACTGTGAGACTGCCAGCTCCGAGTCAAACCCATAAAAACACAGGTGGCCCTGTTCTTTTGAGTCTTAATTGCTGAGGCCCCCATGGCACATGAAACTGGTATTAAATACATTTATATGTTTTTTCTTCTGTTAACCTCTTTTGTCATAAGTGCCTCAGGCATGAATCTTGGAATAAATAAGGAACAATATTACTTTTTTTCTCGTACAGATCCAATGAGCAGATGTAAAAATGTATCTCTGCCCACAGGAAAGAGCACAGTAATGATTAATGAGGCAAAAAGTAGCAATAATGCCAAATCAAATATCGAACTCCTTTATCAAGGCTGGGTTTAAAGGACTAGAAAGGTACATGGTGAGAATGTTAAATTCAGGTGTAAATCAGGATCTTATAATGATGGAAGAGCCTTTGTAAATCTCAGGCTTGGGATTCTAAGATCACTGAGCTTTCTCCTCTCCACACATCCACATTTCAGAGGCTTTCTGGCTGGAAAAATCAAGAAATACTGGGTACTAAGCCTTCACCCAAAGAGCCCCTCCCTGTCTCCCAGGTTGGAAAGAGATACCATTTATTGACAATGTTTAGCAAGGATGAAGATTTGGAGAACTGATCCAACCACTCATTTCTTGTGTTAAAAACACTCACATATGCAGCTTTTTTTTTCCTTTGTGGTACTTGGGGTAAAATCCAAAGCCTGAGAGCTACATCCTGAGACTTTTTTTTGGCGGGTGTGTGTGAGTGTGTGAGTGCTGGATTACAGGTGTGTACTGCTTCAATAAGCCCCAGACATGCACCTTGAATGATTCAACCTCTCCTCCACATCTGTTCTTTCCTTTCACCCACTTTGGGTCCTAGAGTTCAAAGCCCATTTCTGTTTCTGAACCTTCTCCAATGCTGCACTGTAGGTATAGGGCAGTGGTGGTATAGGGGGCCACTGTGAGATGTGTCAAAGCCTGGGTGTTTGAGGACACCTAAGGACACAATCACATCACTTAGAGCAGGCACACCATGGTGCTTCATTGTATAATAATGAATCAGCATAGACAACCACAAATGCGTGCGTATGGCCTGCAAGGTCATCCAGAATGTTTTGTCTTACTATGTCTTAGTAGGCTGATAAAAACTACTATAAGTGCTTTCCTGGAAAATAAAGATGGGTTCCTGCTTTTTTGTGATGTCTGCTCCATGTGTGTTATTTTCTTTGGGACTCTCGCCTGACAAGGCCTCCCTTCAGCCCTCTGGCCCCGACAGGGGGTGAATCTATGCCACTTGTGCCACAGCAAGCATGCACAGGCCTCTCTGTTGGCACCTGAGCCAAGTCACCCCAGCATCCCCCGCCCCGGCAGCCAAGTATCAGATAATAGCACTTTTAGGGGCACTGTTGACACTTGGCTATAAATAAGTGAGTTTTGGGCACTCAGTCTCACCATTACTGCACTAGAACATTCACATCTTTCCCTAACTTAGCTACCTAAACTTCTGTTAGCCCATTTCCTCCACTACTTTTAAATAAAATCATCAAGAAATCACTTTTTGGTTTTGTTTTATTTTTTGGTAATCCAGGCTGGCCTTGAACTCACTATGTAGCCCAGGCTTCCCTTGAACTCCTGGTGATTCACGTGCCTCAGCCTCCTGAGAGCTGAGATTACAGGCATGTGCTGCTGTGCCTGGCTCTAATTCTACCTTAGTAAACAGGCTGTATCTCACTGACTTTGAAGTAGCATTTGTTTGCCTGCTTGCTTGCTTGTTTGTTTGTTTGTTTATTGTAGTGTTGGAAACAAATCCAAGGTTGTGCATATTATAGGCAGCTAAATTAGATAGAAATTAATAGGCAGACAAGGCTAGGCCCTCAAGGCAATCAGTGCAGAAGATAAGACACATCAAAACTGTGACTGGAGATGCATCTGAAGAAGGCAAGACCTCGGAGATTAAAGTCACAATGGCCAGATTTACATACTTCCCTAAAGGATGAATAGAAACTTGAGATTATACTGTAATTGGTGTCACCCTTTGGGATTTCCCATAGAAATAGACTCATCTCACTGAGGGTGGGCCACCCTCTCTCACTCACTAAGACTAAAGACAACACCAAGACTATAGATTATCAAATTCCACAGATTTCCCCCTCCCAAAACACGTAAAAGATCCCCAGTTCCCCAACTGTGTGTGCCTCATTCCTCTTGAACGTGTCCTCTCTCTTTTTTCTTCTTTTTTTTTTTGGTACCAGGGATTGAACTCGGATCCTTGTGCTTGCACAGCAGGTGGTGAAACCACTGAGCTAAAAATCCCCAGCCCTCCTATATCTCTCTTAATAAATCCTACTCTTCACATCCATTGTTCCTTGGAATTTATTCTTTGATTTCAGGGAACATGCACCTGACACACCTGATATCTAGCAGGTTGGATGTTAGATCTCTCCTAAGTCATGCTTACCGGGCAAGCACTCTACACTGAACTGTGCCTTAGCCCTGAGGGTTTCAGGATAAAGCTGGTGTATGGTGTGTGCCTGTAGTGCCAGCCACATAATCACAACCTTCTCACCATATAATTTTCCAGCCACTTAAAGGTGACCCATGATGAAGGGGCCCAATGTTTCAACTGGCATCTTTTCCACATTTGGCCTCCCTAATCACTATAAAGATACTGGAGAGGCTAAGGCAGGAGGATTATGTAAGCTCCTGAGTTCAAGATCAGCCTGAATCCTGTCAGGATCACCTTGTGCAAGCAGTAGATGGGTAACAGTACCAGGTGTCTCCCATTTCTCTGCATCCATTCCCAACCCATGCACTCTCCATCCCAGCAGGCCAACCTCAGAAAGGCATGTCAGCAGCTCTCTGCCCTCTGGTTTTGTGTTGCCCTTGGCCAGCAGGAAGTGTGATAGCCAACCCAACTCCATCTTGTGCCTCAATGCCATTTTGTACCTGTGCTTGAACAAAGTGCTTGCACATGAAAAAAGCCCCCAAAGCCCCCACATCCTGCTTGGCAGTAAACTTGCTGCAGTTGCAGGATGTTTTGTAGCTCACCTAGTGTGTGTGAAACTTCCTTGGGCCCGCCACTAACCTGGCATGGTTCTGCTTCTGTAAGATTCCGCTTGCTGCCCCCTGAACTCTCCCCAACTGAAAGCATGATTTAAAAGGAGAAATCAAACTGTTTCCCATTGCCTAGGAAACTTCTGGATGCTAGCCCCTCCTCGGCCACCAGCTATAATAAAGGGGCTCAAATCTGGCACAGAATGTGGCATATCTCTATTCTTCAAACTCGCTTGTCCATAACAAAAGCACTGGTCAGAGATGGTCCAGGAGCAGGTTCCTTCCTGTGGAGGCACCAAGGATGGGTGTCTGCCCCTGATCTCAGCTGCTTGGAGGCAGTTCTCTCTGGCTCTAGGTCCTGTGTTGAGGTGGGTGACAGCCTCTGCATGTTGACCCCACACTTGCCTCATGGCTCTGCATCTGGTCCCCTTATTCACACTCCCCGAACCAGCATGTTTAAATATGCAGCCTCCTTCATGTCCAAAGCCTGACTCATATCATACAAACGTCTCAATAGGGATTTAGCCCAGTGGTTCTGCTGCCTGCCCCGAAAGCACAAGGTCCCAAGTTCAATTCCCAGTACAAAAAAAATGTCTCACACTGAGTACCTTCAAGGGTTTGGGCTGTGGTTCTCAAGCAGCTCGAATCTTGTGTCATGGGACACTGAGTGGGACACATGACAGAATAGAGGATGTAAGAGAATGTGTACAAACCTGCAATCTCAGCTCCTCCAGAGGCTGAAGCCGGAGGTCTGTGAGTTCAAGGCTACCCTGGGCAACTTAGCAAGACACCATCTCAAAATAAAATTTAAAAGTCTGGGAATTTGCTCAGTGGTAAGACACTGTGCAAGGCCCAGGTTCAATCCCTAACATGATCAAAACCAAACAAACAAAAATAGTGTCTAGCAAAAGCTGAGCATAATCTTGCTGGAATATAGACAAATTTGGCCTCTTGAGTTTGAGTGAACAGAGAGGGAACACTAAGTTGTGTTGCTCAAACAGCAGCACAGAGCAGGCAGGAGGCTGAGGTAGGAACAAAACAAGTTCAAGGCCAGCCTGGGCTACATAGCAAATTCAAGCCTGGTCTGGACTCCACAGGGAGACTCAGTCTAAAAAACAGAAAAAAAGGGGCCAGTAGTTTGGGGCCAAAGGTAACCAAAGAAAGGAGTAGCATGTGTGTTGGGAGAAACATTCATGGACAGGCTATACTAAGGAGCAATTGGGTTATAATCATTTTTAGCTTGCTTAGTGTTCATTTAGTCTTTTAACTGCTTTAAGCACACCACCATGTTATAATACTTGAAATAATGTCTTCAACTCAAAAACATCAATAATCTCCAGGCTCCATGTTTAAACCCTGGACATTAGTTATTACTTTAAATCTTAGAAATTTGAACAAAAATACAAATATATTGGGAAAAAGTAATACTAATGGATTAATATCACAAGATAGTAATTCTTACATTTAAGAGTGCACAAGAGGGCCGGGGATTTAGCTCAGTGGTTCCGACCCCTGCCTCACAAGCACAAGGTCCAGAGTTCGATCCCCGGTACCAAAAAAACAAAATGCACAAGAATCACCCTGGATGTTTGTTAACAATATAAATTGTTGGCTCTTCCTCCAAAGAGGTTTTCATTCAGATGGGACCTTGGAATTGCATGTTAAGTAAGCTCTCCAGAGGATTCGGATACAGATCATATGCATTAAGTATCTGCATATTAAGTATGTGCATAAGTTGCTGCATAACAGATTACCCAGTTTTATCAACTTCAAAGAGCACACATTCAATGTCTTGCACAATTCCAGTGGGTCAGGAATGTGGCAGGGCTCAGCTGGATGACACCAACTCAGGGTCTCTCATGAGGTTGTGACTATGCATTTATGCTATTTGCAGAGCTCAGTTTGTCTCCAGGCTCTAGAGAATCATTTGACTTCCAAGTTCCTGTTCATACTTGTTGCCCAGAGCCTGTAGCCTCTGCCGTGTGGGCCTCTCCACACAGCAGCACGCCTGCTTCCGTCCAAGTGGTCACGGATGGATAGAGAAAGATGGGAGGTGAGTGGTAAGAGAGAAGGTCTAAGACTTTCAAAATTTAACCTTGGAAAGGACATGTTGTGACTCTGGCCATATCTGCTAGTCGAACCGCCATTCTTCACACAGTTTGAGGGGGAACTGGACAAGAGGATAAATAAGAGAAGTAGGATCATGGGGTCATCTTAAAGCCTGGTTTCCACATCACATTTTGAGTAATTTTAGGAAAGAAATGATTATCATCAGCTCATACTAAGAGCTGCTTCCTTTTACAAAAGAGGGTAGACAGGATCAATGATCTAAGAAGGAAATAGAAATGATACAGAGGGAATAGATGTAACTGCCAAACCTACTAGATGTCAGATGTGCCAAGTTTGTGTTCCCTGAATTCAAAGAATGAATTCTCAGGAACAATGGAGGTTAAGAAACTGAAAGTGGAAATAAAGATTAAAATGTATAACAGGTGGGAAATGGGAAAAAAATGCTCAAATGGGGAACAAGGGAGGAGAGAGGGAGAAAGGAAGGAAGGGACAAGAAAAAAAGTGAAAATAGAAGCAAAAAATGGAAACAAAGCTTTTGTACACGGGGGGGGAACCTAATGGGAGGGGGGATGGGATAAAATAAAATTTATTAATAAAAAGAGTAGGCAAATTTATTGGGGAATAGCAATAGCTCCTGAGAGATGGGAGGGGTCCCAAATGGTTTGCCAATGAGCCCACTTATCAAAGGAAGTTTACTTATTTATTTATTCCAATAAATTTTATTTTGCCCCTCAAACCCCTTCCCCTCCCTATATACAAAAGCTTTGTTTCCATTTTTTCCTTCTATTTTCTTTTTTTTTCTCATCCCTTCATCAAAGGAAGTTTTATAGAGCAAAATCACAAGGGGTGGGTACAATGTGAGTAAAAACTATAATCAAGCAATATGATTACAATTACAGTTGCAGGGTCAGGGATTTAGCTCAGTGGCACCATGCCTGCCTCATAAGTTCGATCCTGGTACTGGAAGAAAAAAAAGTAATGGACAAGTACAGTCACTTAGGTAATATTGACCCATTAGTAACAAGGGATATGTGGATATATAAGGGATATATGGATGACATCATTAACTTTGGGCGATAATCTGTAGTCTTAGTCTTCAATCTTCTTAGTCTTAGTGGTTCTAGACTTAGTGGTCTTAGTGGGCGGAGAAGGATGGCCCAAACCCAATGAGATAATGGTCTAACTATATGAAAAAGTCCAAACGGGTGGTACCAATAATCTCAAGCTTCTATTCATACGGAATTGTGGCCATTGTGACTTTCATCTTCTTCAGATGAGCCTCCAGCCACAGCTTCCAAGTCTGACTTCCTGCAATGTTTCTACCTAATTTAGCTGTCTATATCAGAGGGACCCTGAGATTGGAAGAGGGGAAGGGCTCTGGAAGGACACACAAGAGCACCCTAGCATTCTTCCCACTTCCTCCTTCTGCCTGGATAGAGCTCCAGACTGAACTGTGTCCCTGACAGCTAATACAAACATCAAGTGTGCTACATAATAGGAGGATAGATTTGAGCATGAACAGCAGAGCTAGAGCTATACACGGTTATTCATTTGGCAACTTGGGAAACTCAGCTTGTGTTCTTTTTTTATCACTTATAAGATAAAGATTTTGGGTCAGTATAAGATGGCTGGGGGATTTAGCTCGGTGGTTCTGGTGCCTGCCTTGGAAATGCAAGGTCCCAAGTTCGATCCCTGGTACCAAAAAAAAAGATGGCTGGGGCACCATGATGAAACCCAGAAATGGGAGGGTAAGCATCATTCACCCTTCTGGCATTACTGATCAAAGGGAGGATAAAGGCTTCTACTTGGGCAGACTCTTCAGGAACTGCTGGCCTCTGGTTTCCTTGTTCCTCTACTCCAGCAAGCTGGGTGTGGTGACACAGGCCTGTAATCCCAGCAGACAGGAGGCTGAGGCAGAAGGATCACTGAGAGTTTGAGGCTAGCCTGGGCTACATAGCGAGACCCTGTCTCAAAAAAGAAAACCTACCAACCAATAACATAGCTATACCAGTCTCCCTTTTTTTGTACTGGGGATCGAACTCGGGACCTTGCGCTTGCGCGGAAGGCAGTGGAACCACTGAGCTAAATCCTGGCCACTTCCCACTTTTTAATAACATAAAACTTTCTTTTTAATTAACTAAGAGAAGCTAGCAGTATAAAGGAAACAAATTAGCATATACCCTGAAATATTTTTGAAACAATAGAATAAATAATTTGGGGAATTATTTTAACTTCTCCCTACTTCCTATTTCTCTATCTTCCATTTTGAACCCTCTTCATATTTGTACATTGAGTTTCTCATATAACAGAAACCAGCAACACCCAAGTTTATGTGTCTGATCATTTCACTCAACACTGTGGTCTCAAGCTGCATCCATCTGACTACAAATCTCAAGTCTCTCCTACTGTATGTCACAGTAGTGTGCCACCATGTGTAAATACTACTTTTTGTTTATCCATGCATCTAGGTGTCTTCCCAAAAGAGTTAAGGCCATCACCTTACAGGGATACATGCATGCCTATGTTTGTAGCAGCACAACTTATAGAGCAAATCTTGGAAACCAGTCTCCTGGGGGGGATCTACTCTGAGCAAAGTTGAGCAAAGCTACAGGCCCAGCTCACCAGTATCCTTTGTGGGCTGAGTCCTGGTACCATCCAAGATTATGTTTGCCCTGTATTGGGGATGGAAGGGGAGCTCTCGGAAGGCCGTCCACCCTCTGTGTCCATAGATTCAACCAAGCTTGGATTTAAAATATTAAAAACAAAGAGGGTGGGAAGGGGGGAAAGGAGAAAATTTAAAAAATTAAAATGTATTACCCACATGTACCAACTCCCCATGATGGATGTGATCATTATGTACTGCAAATATGTACTAATACAATAATTTTTTTTTTTGTACCAGTGATCGAACTCAGGACCTTGCACTTGCGAGGCAGGCAGCAGAACTACTGAGCTAAATCCCTGGCCTGTCAAACATGTACTAATACAATAAAAATGTGGCCAGGTGTCATGGTACACATCTACAATTCCAGCACTCAAGAGACTGACGCAAGAGGATCACTGCCAGTTCAAGGCCAGTCTTCCCTACATAGTGAGTTCAAGGCCAGCCTGAACTACATAGCCAGACCCTGTTTTAAAAAACAAAACAACCCCTGCCCCCAAAGCCGGAGTGTGGGCCCTTAAGAAGGGCGGGGGTTATAGTCTGGAGCTGAGAATATTTACAAATTTCTGAGTGTTTGGTTTTGTTTTGTTTTTGAGACTGGGTCTCACTAGGTAGTTCAGGTTGGCCTTGAACTCACTATGTAGTCCAGGCTGTGCTAGAACTCTCAGTGATCTTCCTGACTCAGCCTCCTGAGTGCTGGGACTACAGGCGTACCCTACCATCCTTGGCTATGTACATGTGTTTGGCAGTGGAAACATGTGGTATTTGTGAATTACAGGATGTTCCTCCCTGGTATTGGATTGTAGAAG
>NW_004624869.1:3746038-3763457 GCF_000247695.1 Heterocephalus glaber
ATTTCAAATTATCAATTATTCATTTTAATCGTTTTCATCCTTATTTACACTTTCAATTTCTCACACTAGAGAAACTATTCGGTATTCAACCTCTATTTTTATGTTGCATATTGGCTGCATACGATTCCTTCGGTGGGGCAGCTGGAGTAGGCACAGAATCCTTTTCTCTCTAGTTTTCTCAAGGCCGCCAGGAGAACCCACTGTGTGTACAGCCCAGCACATCTGAGCACAGTTTGCCCACAGACACTGTCGCTCGAGACCAAGGGAACACGGTCTCAGGTGAAGGTGCCCTGAGAGTCTGGAGTTCCAGCAGCCCAAGATCCTCCTTCCCCCGAGCCCGCCGCCTGCGCTGAACTCACACCTGCGTTCTAGGGCCCAGCAGACAGCCGGCGGGGGCGTCAGGGGGCGGGGCTTGCGTGGGGCGGAGCGGCGGGTGCGTCACCGGCGTGCGGCACGTGCCCGTGTTTACGTCCCTCGTGGAGCGCCGACGTCAGCGGGCTATGGCAACATTGTAGCGAGGCTGAGGCTCAGAGTGGAGTGGCGGTATCCGCGTATTAGGCAGCTCAACTTGGGAGGGCCTCAGGGCCAGTGCGCAGAGTACTGGCCCGCGCAGGCACTGGCCTTGTTCCGGGCGGGTTCGGCGGGAAGCGGGCGAAGTGAGAGGCCCCGCGGCGCGCGCATTGTCTCCGAGCCGCGCCACTTGGCGGAGTGGGGAGGGGGAGCGGCCAAGATGGCTGCGGGCGCCCGGCACGGCTGACGGGGCGGCGCGACACCATGGCCTTCGCTTTGGAGGAGACGCTCGAGGCCGACTGGGTGGCCGTACGGCCCCATGTGTTCGACGAACGCGAGAAGCACAAGTTCGTCTTTATCGTGGCCTGGAACGAGATTGAGGGCAAGTTCGCCATCACCTGCCACAACCGGACGGCGCAGCGGCAGCGCAGCGGCTCCCGGGAGCAGGCGGGGGCGTCAGGCCCGGCCCGGCCCGAGGCCTCGGCTCCCGCCACGCCGGTCGTCAGTCCGGGACCCCGCAGGAGCGCGGCCGGCGGAGGGGCGGGCCGCCCCGGGGACAGCCCGGCGCGCAGGGCCCCGGATCCTGGAGATGCCCGGCCGGCGGCCTCCGCGCGCGTGCTGAGCGCCTGCGGGGCGGCCGCCGAGGAGATCGAGGTACTTGACGCGGGCGCGGAGCCCGAGCCGCCGGGCGAGGAGTGCAGCTGGGCCGGGCTTTTCTCCTTCCAGGACCTTCGCGCCGTACACCAGCAGCTGTGCTCCGTGAACTCTCAGCTGGAACCCTGCCTGCCCGTGTTCCCCGAGGAGCCCTCCGGCATGTGGACCGTGCTGTTCGGGGGCGCCCCCGAGATGACGGAGCAGGAGGTGGATGCGCTGTGCTACCAGCTGCAGGTCTACCTGGGCCACGGCCTGGACACCTGCGGCTGGAAGATACTGTCCCAGGTACTCTTTACCGAGCCCGATGACCCGGAGGAGTACTACGAGAGCCTCAGCGAGCTGCGCCAGAAGGGCTACGAGGAGGTGCTGCAGCGGGCCCGGAAGCGCATCCAAGAGGTGAGGACCAGACCGGCGCCGGCACGGCTTCCGGTTCTTCTGCCTGCCGCAGTCTAAGCGCGGCAGAGGGCTGGGTTCCTGGTCGTGTCTCGGCTTTTCTCTTTTCAGTGGTTTTTTTACTTGCTCTATGAGAATAGGTTCTGTGCAGCAAGTACATTCTGTTTACTACTTAGCATTGGTAACGAGATTGCTCAAAAAAGGAAGAAAAAGAAAAGATATCCTGTAAACGTAGGCTAAATGAGCATTACTCTGTCCCTGAAGGTTTTTCCACAGTAACCGCTGAGATACCAACTCTTATTGCCTGGTGTCGCTTTTATTGACTCAAAATAGTTTGCCTTATGGAGCCAGGTTGATTGTGTTTATTTTCTTTATGCATTCTGGCAACGTGGGCACATTTAAAATTCTTGTTATTTAGTTTGGTTTTGGGGAATGGGTACTGCTGGAGGTGGAACCCAGAACAACGAGACTGCTGAGCAGGTGGTTTACTCCTGAGCTTCAGCTCTTAAATCCCTTTTTTGGAGGCAGGGTCTCTGTATAGTTCAGTGTGCACTTGAACTCACTTTGTTGTTGGTTTGTTTTTGGTTTTTGGTTTTTTTAAGCCAGGATTTCGCTCACTAGTTAAAACTGGCTATGTATCCCGGGGAGGCCTGGAACTCGTGGCGACCCTGTTGCCCAGCTGTGCTGGGATCACAGTTGTGAGCCACCAAACCTGGCTTTGAACTCACTTTGTACCCCAGGGTGGGTACAAACTTCCTGTCTCAGCCTCTGGAGTTCTGGGATAGTTGGCGAGCACCTCCACGCTCGGCCCTAAATTCATTTGTGTGTGTGGGGGGGTGCGGTACTGGGGATTGAACTCAGGACCTTGCTGCCTGCAGCCCCGGTGCCACTGAGCTAAATCCCCAGCCCCCTAAATTCATTTTTAAATGAGTGGTCTCTGCGAATGAAAAAGAAGGGACTCAAAATTGGATGCACATGTACTTTTAGGATATCTCAAGTCTGTGCATCCATTTCAGGTTTCAGTCCTTCAAGTTTTAAGGAGAAAAACGTCTAGGGCAGGAATGCGCATTTTACTTTTGTACTTGGTGTAAGAGTGAAAGGAGCATAAAAACTTTGTCTCTCTCTCTCTATATATACAAATATATTAAGTATATAAATATATATAAAATTTAATTTTTGAGACAGGTTCTCCTAGAGTTGCCCAGGCTTGCCTTGAGCTGGAGATCTTTCAGCAGTCTCCAGAGTAGATGGGATTACAGGTGTGTAATACCACACCTGGCTATACATAATACTTTTTTATGAGACAGGGTCTCACTATATAGTTCCACCTGGCTTGTTTTGGTTGTTCTCTTCTGTTCTTTTCCTTTTTTTTGGTACCAGGGATCGAACCTCAGAACCTTGTGCTTGTGAGGCAGGTGAGCACCAGCCCTAGGCTGGCTTTGAAAATCCTCTGGCCTCAGCCTCTCTAGTGCTGGGATTATAGGTGTGTACCACCACACCTAGCAATACCAAAATACTTATATATCTTCTGTTATCCATATTTTGGTTTACAGTACTTTATCCTAAATGTTACCCATCATAAAGTGATCCTAGAGTTCCAGGGATCTCTTTTAACCCCGCCCCCTTTTTACAGTAGGGATTGAACCCAGGGCTTTCATACTCATCATCGACACCCCAACCGTTTTTAATTTTTGAGACAGTCACGCCAAGTTGCAAAATTGCCCAGGCTGGCTTGAATTTGCCATCCTTCTGCCTCAGCCTTCCAGAGTGTTGGGATTACAGGCATACACCATCATTTATTTCCTTCTGGAGTCTTTCTGAAATTCTTTTTGGAAGAATGTGACAGAATTCACAGGTATTCCTTATAGTGTTTTGTGAAAATTGACTGTTCTTTCCTTTGTTTATATATATATATATGTGTGTGTGTGTATATATATATGTATATATATATGTGTGTATATATATGTGTGTATATATATATATATGTGTATATATATATATATTTTTTTTGTACGGGAATCGAACTCATGACCTTGCACTTTAGAGGCAGGCAGTGGAACCACTGAGCTAAATCCCTGGCCCTCCTTTGTTTATATTTTTGAGCCAAGGTCTCACCGTGTAGGTTGACCTTGAACTCCCAGTCCTGCCTCTGCTTCCAGAGTGCTGGGATTACAAGCATTCACCACCATGCCTGGTTACTGTGCAGTATTTTAAACTGCAGGAACAAAATTAGTGATTCTTTAACTTAATACAGATTACATATATGGAAACTAGCTTTTTACACAGTAGCAATATTTTCATCTGTTAATGAGTAGAACTTTTATTTTTTTAACTTTAGTGATACCCAGAAAAAGTGACTGTCTCTGGTATTTCAATTCAAATGGGGCAAAAGCGGGGGAAAAAAGTGAGATACTGGTTCAATCCCCATTATCACAAACATAACAAAACTGCCAAAAAATAGAGCTTGCTAATGAAGGAGATATGTTTTGTGTGTGTGTGTGTGTGTGTGTGTGTGTGTGTGTGTGCGCGCGCGCTAGGGACTGAACCCAGGGTCTTGCATGTGCTAGGTAAGTACCGCACCACGGAGGTACATTCTCAGCCCATTTTTAAATTTTGAGACAGAGTCTCATTAAATTGCCCATGCTGGCCTGAAGCTTGTGATCCTCTTGCCTCAGCCTGCAGAGTAGCTAGGATTATGTAGAGGTGTGCACCACCACACGTAGCGGGAGGGGGAGTTTACAGTTTTTATTTATTTATTTATTTTTGTGCTGGGGATCAAACTCGGTCCTTGCACCTTGCGCAGCAGGTGGCAAAACCACCTGAACTAAATCCCCAGCCGGAGTTTACAGTTTTTGAAACAATAACCTTTCCTAATTAAAGTTCTTTTGATCATATTCGATATTCTTTGAGAGAAAAAAGTTAAATTTTAAATTGTATTTTGTATTTAGGAAACAACTCAATGTTTACTATAAATGTGTTAAACAATAAATGTATATTTTTTTGTCTTTTATTATAATTGACTTGAATATTTGAAAAACAGTCATCAAAGACATCAGATAAGTTTGCTTATAATCCCTGTCCTGTTTAGTGGTAGTGGGGATTGAACCCAGTGTCTTCCCACTGAGCGACTGGGTCTCTAGTTCAGGCTTGCCTCTGTGGAGCCCAGGCTGGCCTTGAATTTACTATGAGCCTATCTTCCTGCCTACCCTTGTTTGTACTGTATTGGGAGACGATATGAGAAGTTGAGAGACTGTGGAAAGTGTGATGTGATGAGGAATGGTGTCCTCTATGGGCAGGCAAGAAGATGGACACACATAGGGAACCACCATGTATTTGTGTTCTCTAGCTCCATACATTTTTTGTTGTCTCAGTAGTTTCCAGTAACTGTTTTTGCAGGGCTGGGGATGGAACTGGGGTCCTTGGATGTTGCTGCCATTAGGAGTTTGAACAGAGTGCTGAGTTACACCCCCAGATCCTCCCTCCTTTTAAAAATTTTATTTTGAAACAGGATCTTTCTTTTTGAGACAAGGTCTCACTATGTAGTTCAGGCTGGCTTTGAACTTCTGGTGATCCTCTTGACTCAGCCTCCCAAGCTCTGGGATCACAGGCATGCACCACCATGCCCAGCTGAAAGGTCTTGGAGTATCAGGATAGGTTTGAATTTGAGATCCTTGTGCCTCATACAACAGCTTGTCAATCTAGATATATCTGGTAATCAAAGACATTTTAACAGATAATATTAGAAAATTTAGCTGGGCGTGGTGGCACATGGCTGTAATCCCAGCACTAGGGAGCCTGAGGCAGGAGGATCTCAGTGAGTTTGAGGACAGCCTGGGCTACATAGTGAGACCCTGTCTCAAAGAAAAGAAAAATTTAGTCCTGTGATCATTTTTAAAAAAAATTTCTGTGGTTCTATTTTTTAGTCTTTTGTTCTATAGGATTCCTTTATCTATGGAATTCAGACCTATGGGGGTTGGGTTTTTTTTTTTTCCCCAAAAGTGGTCAATAATTGTTGAAAGAATTAAAAAATAAAACTGACTGTACAACTAGATTGTTAAGGTCATTGGCCTTGACAGTATCTTGGAATTCTCTTTATCACTCCTAGTTCAGAACCACACATTTTACAAGCTCTCTTTAATATTAGTATATATAAAGAACACCAGAGGTTTTTTGTTTTGTTTTTCTACAACAAGAGTTTAAAGGGTATGGAAGATGTTTTATTTATTTTTGTAGTGCTGGGGATTGAACCCAGGGCCTCATATTTACTCAGCCAAGTGCTTTACCACTGAACTACATTCCCAGCCCAAGATGTATACTTTTAAGGTATAGTTGTTCTTAAATACAGTTTTTACAAATTGATAAATGTAAATTCTTCAAGGGAATCCTGCTTTAAAAAGTAGGAGAAAATCTCCTGTAATTGTTACTAACTTTATTTATTTATTTTTTGCGACAAGGTCTCACTATGTAGTCCAGGCTGGCCTTGGACGAACTCGAAGCAGTCCTTCTGCCTAGCCTCCCAAGTGCTGGGATTACAGGCATGCTACACCACACCTGGCCAATAACTTTAAATTAAAGTGGCCTTTTTCAGGGTGGTGAGTTCCTTGTAAGAAAGGCTATGGTTGGGTTTTCATGGGGTTCCTTAAGTAGCATGCAAAGTTTTATATGTGGGCATATTTAGAGAAAAAGGCTTTCATCAAGCTTTTAAAGATGTTTCTCAAAAAAGAGTTTTAAGGCCGGGGATTTAGCTCAGTGGTTCCGCTGCCTGCCTCACAAGTGCAAAGACCTGACTTCGATCCCCGATACCAAAAAAAAAAAGTTTTAAAATTGCCATTGTGAATTATCTTTGTGAGGTTATAGGACCTCTGTTAGTGTTTAATTTTTGTAATATACTTAAGATTTAATGTGAAATCATAAAATTACTCCCATATTTTTTTCTTCTTAAAGTTTGTGTTAATACTTCACTGTCCGGGCATGGTAGTACATGGCACATGCCTATAATTCCAGCACTCTGAGAGGCTGAGGCAGGAGGATCGATAATTCAGGCCCAGCCTGGGCAAATTATCGAGACCCTGTGTCAAAATGCAAAATAAAAGAAGTAGGATGTAGTTCAGTGCCAAAATCCTGGGTTCAGTCACCAGTACTACAAAAGTAAAAGATTCACAGCTTCGCTCAACTCGCTGAGAATTATTTAATCTTGTAAGGACTTAATAATATCAACAAATTATATTTAGGTAATAGAAGAATTGTAAGGTTATATATTACTGAAAGCCTCAAAGGAAATCTGAAATTTGTTACTGGCAGGTTTGCCTTGGACTTTTATGAGGGTTTAATGTAGGAAGTGCCATTTATGAAGCAGGCACTTGATCCTGTATGAATGAATGCAAGTGCCATCAGAGCCTCTTTATTTTTTATTTATTTTTGGTTTTGTTTTTGAGACAGGAAAACAGGGCCTCACTATGTAGTTCAGACTGGCTTTGAATTCACTTAGTAGCCCAGGTTGGCCTTGAACTCACAGGAGTCCTGTGGCCTAAGCCTTCTGAATGCTGGGATTGTAAGTAGGCCTTGGTTATTGGTTAGAGCAAGGTTTACATCACAGTATGTGTGCATAGATGTTCCATACTGAGGCTTACCTTTGAGGCTTACCTCTGTTGACTTGGATTTTGTAAATAATGGTTTATGTATAAGGACAGCTATTCTTGAAATGATTAGTTATGGTACTTTAGAGAGTAAATTTTAATAATGGTGGTAGGTCAGTACTACTTTGGAATTAATTATGTTTACAAAAATGTGTTCAATTCCATTTTCTTTCCCTTTTAAACCACTGTTTCAGAGTAGTGTGTGCTTTCAAAAAGGCATGCTGTACACGTTACCCAAGCATTTGAAATCAGAAAGACCTGGATTTGAAGATTCATTTCTGATAATCTGCTCAGTTATTTAATCTTTTTAAAATAGGAAAATGATGGCTGGGGATTTAGCTCAGTGGTTCCGGAGCCTGCCTCGAAAGCGCAAGGTGCTGAGTTCGATCACCAGTACCAAAAAGAAAATAGCAAAAATACCAGAAGACTTTCATCTTTTTTTTTTTTTTTTGAGACAAGGTCTCACTATGTAGCAGTCTAGGTTGGCCTTGAACTTGAAGTGATTCTCCTGCTTCAGCCTCCTGAGTTCTGGGGTTACAGGCCTGTGTCACCATGCCTGGCCAAAAAAGGCTTTTATCTTAAGAATTAAGTAAGACCATGAAAAAGTACCTAGCAAAGTGCCTGGCATTTACAAAAGAGCCTTTGTGAAAATATTATTTTTCTATTTCATATAATTAGGATTCTCTAGAGTTTTTCATTCAACCCTTCTTTTGGAGGTTTTAACTTGTATTTATTGGCACCCCTTAGGTATTGGTCTCTTCATGTTACCTTTGTTTATCTTCACCACTGTCTTCCAAGATAAGTAGACAAGCTGTTTTGTTTTGTTGTTTGTTTGCAATAGGGTCTGGCTGTGTAGCCCAGGCTTGCCTTGGCACTTCCTCAGCCTCCTCATGCTGGGATCACAGGTGTGTGTCCTATAGAAACTTGGTGGTTCTGTGTGTGTGTGTTGCCCTGCTGGGAAAGGATCCCAGGGCCTCAGACATGTCAGTTAAACACTACCACTGAGCTACATCTCCAGCACAAATGGGTGTTTGATGCCTGTTTTACTGAAGCAGAAGTTGAGATGTCAAGAGGATATAGTGACCAAACTCAGTCAAGCCTAGATTTGTCTTAATTCCGATTTGTTCCTTTTCTGTCAGGCCTTGCCACCTGTTGAGTGTCTTAATGCAGAGGATCCAGAGGCCTATTATTCTTTCCTTTGAAGACATTAGAAGACATGTCAGTCTCTATTTCAAGTCAAGTAGGGGTATAGCTTGATGGTAGAGCACTTGCTTGGTATGAGAAGTCCTGGGCTTGACCCCCAGCATTGGGGAAAAGGAAAGAAAAATTACTTTTGCACTTTTTTTTTGTATCGGGTATCGAACTCAGGTCCTTGCACTTGCGGGGCAGGTGGCAGCACCACTGAGCTAAATCCCTGGCCCTAGAAAAATTATTATTTTTTTTTTTTTGGTACTGGGGATGAACTCGGGTCCTTGGGCTTGCTCAGCAGGCAGCGAAACCACTGAGCTAAATCCCCAGCCCTAGAAAAATTACTTTTAGGTAACTCATTTCACATTAATGACAAGGTGGGGAGCAGTCTGCATGTTGTGTTTTAGAAGAAAGAGGTTTTCTGGAGATGGAAGGATAGGTTTTTATTAGAGTGCCCAGTCAGTTTGTTGGTGGTCCTCCTTCTCTTTAGTGGTGGCTAGGAACCTGTCCTAGGCTTGGTATACTGTATGTTAGGCAAACACTACTGCTGAGTGATACTCCTGGCTGTTGGTCACATTTTATATTTTCAAATGACTCAGCGAGGCTGGGCATGTTGGCACTTGTAGTCCCAGCTACCCTAGAGGCTGAGGTAGGTGGATTGCAAGTTTGAGGCTATGCTGGGCAATTTAGCGAAACCCTGAGGTTGTGGCTCAGTGATAGAGTTTAATCCTCATACCTCTAACAAAAAAAAGCACTGCCAGAAACAGCTCCTAACTTTGGAGGTTATTTAACAGAAACAACAAGGTGCTGTTAGAGCACTATTTGCCAACTAATCCTTTTCCCAATTCTGACTTTCTTGATTTCCTTAGAAATCTAAGATTAGTTTTGCAGGTCTGGTGCCCTGTTGAAACTACAACTACTGTATATACATCTAAGGTATTGTTAGCAGTTGATGGGTGCCCCGGGGTATTTTTTCCAGGTTCTTGGTATCCTGAACAGAGAATTGGACAAGACATATAGAAAAGGTAATTGGGATGTGCATTTATTGAAGGTGGCAAAGAAGTACACAATTCAGGGTAAGAGCAAGCCTTGAGGATAAAGGAGAGGGATCTGTTGTGTCTGGAGTTGTTTATCTAGACTAGCTTCTCCCTCTTGTAGAGAAGGCATTGGTATGCTTGTCCTATTGAAAACCCACTTAGCTTGTTGCCAAATTTAGTGTCCTCTGCTTGGTTTTGCACCAGCCCTAATTTCCTGTCTCTATGACAGAATTTTATTTTGTTTAGAGAAACATTTATTTGTACATTTTATATGATACCTAATAGCATTCATAGTAAGGAATTTGCACCTGTACATGATATATACCCCCCCCCCCCATTTCTGTGACAATTGTAGAAGGCCTAGGATGCTGTTGCACTGGGCAAACAAGCCATGACCCATGATTAGGTATAAACAAGTAGTAGAAGCAGGCTCAGGGTGTGACACACTGGTTACAATGCAGAGAGCTGTCCTATCTGACAACTTTTGTCTAGAGACATCAAAAGTCAGGGCAGGGGGCCAGGGGTTTAGCTCAGTGGTTCCACCGCCTGCCCTGCAAGCACAAGGACCCGAGTTCGATCCCCAGTACCAAAAAAAAAAAAAAGTCAGGGCATTACATGTTGAGGAGTGAGGGAGCTGCAGCCTTGTAGGACCTAGGTATTGTAGCTTGACCCCTTGTCTGATCATATAGCCCGATGAAAACAGGGCAAACTGCTGTGACTGTGAAGCAGTAATAAAGCAAAGTGAATTTTTTAAGATTATTAACTAATGATGAAAGGTTTATGTTGGAAGCTACTAAGATAATGATTTTGATGCTAATTATTTTCTTCATTCTTTTGTCCAAGTGAATGTTTGGCCATTTTTCAATATCTCTGACAAAAGAGTAAGTGTAGGAAAAAAGGTGAATGTATGCTTTTAGGTTAGCACTTCAGTAAAGTGGAAACATGGAGGCTAATGGCAGGGTGGTGGCCTTCCTGATAACTAATTTATGTGGTGGTTTAACATCACATGATGTCCAGTCCACCAGGTATTTCAGACATCAAATCTGGCCATATTTCTTCCTTGCTAAAACAGGTCAACTTGAACAAACACTTTTATATTGTGATTATTGGTGTGTGTGTGTGTGTTGGGAGAGGGCAGATAGGTGAGAGGAGTGATTTTCAAACATAGCAGCTGAGGTGGGCATGGTGTTGCACACATGCCTATAATCCCAACATTCTGCATTCTGAGAAACTGAGGCAGGAACGTAAATTCAAGCCCAGCCTGATGAGACCCTGTCTAATAAATTTAAAAAGTCTTTGAAGGCCCTTGTTTCATTCACCAGTACCACCACAAAACAATTATTTATTTGAAATTAGCTGCCATCACTTATATAACTTTAAGTAATTAATTAGTCTGTTCCTGTTCTCTGTTGGGTAGCCCAGGCTGGCCTTGAATTCTCAGTGCTCCTCTGTCAGCCTCCTGAGTGCTGGGATCACAAGCGTGTGCCGTCAAACTTGGCTTGTTCTCTTTTGTTTTTATTTGGCCCTTTGGTTGGCTATAAAATACTGTATTATTGCCTTGGAAGTACAAGGATGGGCAGTTCCTTGATGGTTAAATATATGTGTGTGTGTGTGTGTATGTATATGTATTTTTTTTTTCTCTTTTTTTTTTTCTTTTTTTTTTTGGTCTTTTGAGACAGTCTCACTATGTAGTTCAGGCTGGCCTTGAATTTGGGTCAATCCTCCTGTCTCAGTATCCCAAGTGCTGGGATTACAAGTGTGCACCACCATGCCTGGCAGCCTTGATTGTTAAATTGTATTTTTTATTTTATTTTGTTTTGTTTTGTTTTGTTTTGTTACTAAGGAGTCTTTTCCTGTGGCTCTTTTAACTTTGACAGGCAGGCATCTGCTCTCTGAATCTGCCCAGTACCCTCAGTTGTTGATGGTGGAAAAATTAATTTGCATAAGTTAGAGGCATAGGCATTGAAGACTAATGGTTCTTGGTGCTTTTAGTTTTTGATGGAGATAGTGAAGCTGATTTGACTTTTCAGGGTTCTTGTAAGATAGTAACTAAAATAGCACACACAGGGCCCAAGAAGTATTTGTTCACCAATAAGCTTAGAAGTAAGTATTTGTTCACCTATAAGCTTAGAACCAATAAACTTTTCCTTTTTTTTTTTTTTTTGGTACCGGGGATCGAACTTGGGACCTTTTGCTTGTGAGGCAGGCGTTGAAACCACTGAGCTAAATCCCCAGCCCGCAATAAGATTTGAAGGTTTTTTTGGTTCTGTTTTTGTGTTGCTGGAGCTCATGCGTGGTAGGCAAGTGCTGTATCCTTGACCTAGGCCCCCAGGCCCTGAAATGTTTTCTTACATGTGGAGAATTACCTTTCTATGCTTATCCTTGAGGTTATTTTGTTTTAAATTTTTAAAAAAATTTTGGGTTGTTTTGTTTTGTTTTGTTTTGAGACAGAATCTTACTATGCAGGCCAGGCTGGTGTTGAACTCACTAATGGAGCCCAGGATGGCCTTGAACTTGTGATCCTGCTTCAGCCTTTTGAGGGCTTAGCCCTGGGATTAGGGATGTGCATGCCTAGCTTGTCCTTGAATTTTAAACTATGTATGATTATAATTTCATGTAGTAGACTTTTCAGACTGTAGTAAAGTTTTCTAAAATAGGCCTGATGGAATAGACGTATCATAGAAGAGTATTATCTATATGACTCTGTCAATTGCTGTTAAATTGAAATATCTGTGGTCAGTGTCTACCAGTAAAAGTACTTGGCTGATGACTGTGGCTTTTGGAAAGCTTTGATCATGTACATATATTGTAATTGTCTATTTTGTCTGGGTTTAGAGATTATTGTAATTCCAAAGGCTACTTTGAATTTGTGCCTCCTTATGTGATTCATAAAGCTCTGAATCAGAATGCATATTCCTTTCCTATATGTAAAACTCATTTTTAAGAATATAATTCTTTGTGCCTAGCATGACTGAAGCTCTGGGTTTGGCCCCCACCACTGCAGACAATATATGTGAAATTTTCTTTAACCACAGGATGAACTCATCATACAGATTGAGTATTCTAAGCTCTATTCTCTATCAGCTTGGTAAAGCTGCTGTGGTAATTCTGAAAAGATGTCTTGGGTTGTGCCATTTGAAGGGGATTTATCTTTTCATATTAGCATTGGCTGATCTCTCCCCTTCTCCAGGAGAATTTAGGGATTTGGTATATTCTAAACTGATGTCTAAAATCTACCTCCTTCCTGCTATCAGTTATGCCCATTTAAATAATTACTCCATAGCACTGAGTACAATCTTATACTGTGCTTCCCTTCTTTTTGTTTTGTTTTGTTTGGTTTGGTTTTTTGAGACAGGGTCTCACTATGTAGTCCAGGCTAGTGTCTAACTTGCGATCCTTGTGCTTCAGTCTCCCAGGTGCTGGCGTTAAAAGGTGTGTGCCACCATGCCTGGCTTCCCTTCTTAATTGTAAACATTCTTTACTGGCTAGGCCATAAAGGGGAGAGGGAGAATAAAGGTGTTAACTTTTCCTGGGTTTTTTTGTGTTTTCTTTTTTGTTTTTTTGTTTTTGAGATGGTCTCATCATATATATTTTTTTCCTTCAGTACCAAGTATTGAACTTGGGACCTTGCGCTTGCAAGGCAGGTGGTAGCACCACTGAGCTAAATCTCCGGCCCTGGTTATATGGTTCAGGCTAGCCTTGAACTCACTGTGTATTCCAGGCTGGCCTTGAACTCATGGTGATCCTCCTGCCTCAGCCTCCCGAGTGCTGTGATTATAGGGGTGCACCACCACACCTGGCTCTAACTTCTCCTGTTTTATTTTTAGTTTGGAAATCCTGTTTTTTTGTTTTGTTTTTCTGTTAATTGAATGGATTTTGGTATTGGGATTGCTAAGGGAAAATGAAAGGTTATGACATAGAAGGTTAATGAAGAGTTAATAGAGATAGTGTATGAATTAATTTACAGTAGCAGTATTTAAGCTGGAAAATTTCATGGGAATGAGTAGTATTATTTTACTGAAACACAATTATGTGCCAGCTCACAGTAAAGCCAGCCATGATGCTTGCTTTTGTAAACAATATGTTATAAAGTCCTGGTTCCCTGGAATTTTTTGGAGTTGAATCATGTGCATGTGTTATAATGGGGATTGAATTTGGGGCCTTCATCACTAAGCTACAGCCCCAGTCCTTTTTGTTTTTATTTGTTTAGTAATATATTTTTTGATCTTGAGACAAGGTCTCTCACTATGTCACCCAGGCTTGCCTTGAACTTGGGATTCTCTTGCTCTCCTCCTAAATAGCTGAAATTATGGGGCTGCACCATTTCTGGGATGCACTACCTTTTTCTTTGAGTCCTGAGTTTTAAAAATTTTATATACATAAAAATTGTGTTTAAGGCCCCCCGCACCACTGCCCTTTAGATTTTTTTTTTCCCCCTCCAATACTGGGGATTAAACCCAGGGCCTTGAGCATGCTTGGAAAGTTCTCTGACATTGAACTACAACCCCAGCCGTACGTGTTTTTCTTTTTTGCATTACTAGGGATTGAACCCAGGGTCTTTGAACTGAGTTACATTCCCTGGCCCTTTTTAAATTTTTTATTTTGAGGTAGTGTTTGCTAATGTGCCTGGGTGAGGCTCTAACTTGGCAGTCTTCCTGCTGCCTAATTTCCCTGAGCGCTGGAATTTACAAGTGTGAACCACCATGCTTGGCTTCAAGATTTTAAATTTTTCTTTGTTGTTGTTAAAGCTAAGACATAACACACACATTAGCTTGGGGCTACACAGGATCAGGATCATCACAGTCATTGTTTTCCTCAGCTATATTTTGTCCCACAGAGGCTCTTAAGAAGGAATAACATGGATGGAGCAATCATACCCTATAATAAGTGTCTTCTTCTGGAATATTGCTTTAGGACTTATATGAGGCTGTTTCACAGTTACCTTTTGTTATTTTAATAAGTAGAAGGAGCACACTGTGAACTAATCAGAGAAAGTGCAGTATAGTATAGCAATATGTAAACCTGTTATCTAGTATGTACTGTACATATTGGAGTGTTGTACTTTTAGACAGCTGGCAGCACAGTAGGTTTCTTTGCACCAGCATCATCACAAAGAGTACTGATGTGTTGCATTATTTTACATTTTTGCTATGACTTCATGAGGCAATAGGAGTTTTTCAGCAATCTTACAGTTTTTTTTTTTTTTCCAACATGATGGGTTTATTGTTTGCTTTGGGGTTGTTTTTTGGTTGGTTGGTTGGTTTTGGGGGTGGGGGTGTTTGCTTTTGGCCTTAACTTTTCTGCTGAGCTCAGGTGTCATATTCATGATAATTATTTGGTAAAGCTTATAGCAAGGAGAGCAGTATGTTTATTGTGCTACAGATTCACTGGCAAATGAAAGTTGACAACAGTCCTCTTGACTGGGATACCGTAGATGCTCATTGTGAAAGGAGTCTCTGGGGAAGGAGTAGTGTCTTCTGGAAATTAGTATTTTATGTGACTGAATAGCTGCATGACCCTTAATCCAATGGACCCAACAAGGCAGGCAGTGTACACGGGCAGAACACCAAAGTCCAAGCCCCAGAGAAGAGGGGACACTGGCTCCGAACCACCATGTGTGTGCATCTACTATCACTGCTGATGAAAATGTGCTCAATGCCAGTTAGTGGCTGTGTTACAGTAGGCACTTAATAAATAAATACTTCTTGAGTGTGGTTCTAAAAGAGGCTATATGGGGAGAAAGCCGTCGCCTCAGATTCCCCTCTCAGGGCAGTGGGACAACAGTGGGACTTAATGCTACTGAAGTGCAATTTAAACAAGGCAGGAACAGTGAGGTGTGCTTTGACACAGCCAGGATCACACAGCCATTCTGTATTTGGGTTTGTGGCACTCCTGGTGGTTACCAGTTCCTTACTTGCAGTAAGTGGATATCACCATTGATGGCCACTGTGTCGGTGCTGCCCAGGTCCAAAAATGTGTGCTTGTACTCCAGGCTGTGTGCTCCATTGATTGCAACCTTGAAATCTCTAGCATCACAATAAATTACCATCTCAAAGTACATCCCAGGACTGAATGGGAAGAAGGTAATATTTCTCTCTTCTTCTCCCCAGGCATCATTAAGAAAAGAATTTCTTACAAATGCTTTAATATTCAGGCGTGGGTTCAAGTGTAGAGCAATATCCTTTCATTTTCCTGCTATTAGATCAATGTTAAAGCTTTTGGCCTTCGTATTCACTTCTCCTTTAATGACAACAGTTCGTCCAGGGCCCATGGGGGAATTCAGCTTTGCTTCGAAGGGCAGGGTAAACTGAAATGCCAGACTTTTGTACATTTTCTCTATTTATGTTTGTCAGTCCTAGAGTAGATGCTTGGGTACTTTGTAAATCTGAGCTGAATCTAAAGCCAACTGAGTGAACATTCACGTGGTCATAAATGCCCAGTGTGTCTTATTTCCTCTAGCTTAATCCTGTGGGCATAGAGCAGAGTATGTTTTCCATTCACAGCCACCTGGAATTTGTCCTTCAGCACCGTGATCACGATTTCAAAAGATTTTTCCTTTTGGAAGGGCATGTCATAGGTAATCTCTTCCCATCCCCACCTTTCATTTGTCAAGAGTGTTGCAGACAATGTAGTTGGCCCACTTGAAGTGGGGGTTGAAGTGAAAGGCCACATCGGCCCGGGGCTTCATGCTGCTGCCACACTGCAGGTCCACCTGGAATCGCTCAGCATGACTAGGAATGTGGCCATTGATGACAATCAAGAATCCAGGTTCCAACTGCTCAGAAATGGTGCCAACATAGGGGATGGTCGGGTTATGGATGACATTTTGAAGGTTGTTTAAGGATAGCATAATTCTTTTCCAATTTAGTGTAGATTTTGTTGATTGGAATCTCTTTTCAGTAAGATTTTAACTATGTTCCATTTAAAGGTTATCCAGATTATTTGCCCTGGACTGAGATCGTAGGCGCTCCAGCAATTTTATAATCTCAAGGGATCACCCTCATATATGGCCTATAACTGACTGAAAGACTGTCTGTGGCAGATGACTATAAGGGTTTTTTTGTTTGTTTTTTTTATTACTGGGATTGAACCCAGCCCTTTTTATTTTATTCTGAGAGAGGGTCTCACTAGTTGCCCGGGCAGCCTGGAACTTTTTTTTTTTGGTACCAGAGATCAAACTCAGGACCTTGTGCTTTTGAGGCAAGTGTCGGAACCACTGAACTAAATCCCTGGCCCCTGGAACTTTTTATATCATACCTCAGCCCCCTGAATAGCTGGGATTACAGAAGTGTGCCACCACACCAGGCACATAGTGTGCATTTCCGTTGGTCTGGTTTCTTGAGACAGGGTCTCATTACATAGATCAGGCTGGCCTTAAATTCATTATTTAGCCCAGGCTGACCTGAAATTCAAAGTGATCCTCCTGTCTTCATTTCCTGAGTGATGGGATTACAGGCGTGTGCCACCATGCCTGGTGGATTTCTATGTATAGGAATAATATTGGATTTTGTAAATTTTTATTCCAGGAAAGGCCAAAGTGTGAGTGTAGCTTTTGCTTCATCCCATTCCTGAATTGCATGTATAAATATAGGTAAACTAACTGAACCAGTCTCCTAATGCTTTGAAATGTGAAGCCATTATAGAAGAGTATGTGCCAAATTTAAGAGTCTCATTACCGACAGAGAACGCTGCAGTGCTTTTAAGAGCAAGTATAATTTTTCTGCCATCCAGACTACGTATATATGTATGTATATACAGAGCCTGCCAAAAAATGTATACACACTTCAGGAAAAGGAAAACTTGTGTAAATATTTTAATATTAAATTTATTGACACATGAGATTAATACAAGTTACCTTTGGCCTCTACAATTGCTAGAGGTGTTCAGAGTGATGGCCATTATCTTCCAGACATTTATTAATATGGCAAACTGCTGCTTGGGTAACCTTGGTCATTGAGATTACTCCATATTCATTTTCTTTCATTCTTTTTTTTTTTTTTT
>NW_004624869.1:3767423-3780669 GCF_000247695.1 Heterocephalus glaber
TTCCCCCTCCTATGTCTTGTGATGTAGTCCAGCTGGGCTTGAAATAACTGTGTAGCCTAGAGTGTCCTCAAAATTGCCATGATCCTCTTGCCTCAGCCTCCCAAAGTGCTGGGATTACAGGCATGTCCTACCATTCCTGGCTGCCTGTTCCACATTTTAACCTTCAGAGCATAACGCTGGGTTCCACAAACCCATCCCTTACTTTTCTACTGAAAATTTTTACTTTAGTGTTATAGTAGCCGGCTGTGCATCTCTGTACCTTTGCCTGAGGGATACAGGAAACAATGTTTGTGTTTACTCACTTAGTACAATGCAACGCAAAGTATGTGCATATGTGCAAAAGTGTCAAACCAGAATTTACACCCCCCCCTTACACTCCACCTGACAGGTTTTGTTTATGTTTACCTGAGCAGCACAGAGGATATAATACACCCACATCACTCTAAGATTTTTTTTTTGTATGGGGGATTGAGCTCAGGACCTTGCGCATGTGAGGCAGGTGGCGGCAGCACTGAGCTAAATCCCTGGCCCTCTAAGATTTGTTTTTTTAAAGTTTTCTTTTAATTTTTCTGGCAGAAGTAGTCCAATTCAGTACAATGACACATGAAAAACCAGATTTGCAAGTTTTGGGGGAGGTCAAATGAATCATCAGATTACTCATGCATAGATGATGAAGATGATCCTTTATGGTAAAATACATGTTTTCATAACAGAAGAGTGGTGTGGGTGTATGATGATGGTGACTTTGACATTGGCTTTTTGAGCCAAAGTTCCTGTGACAGTGAAATGGAACAAGAATCAGCTGATACAGACACAGGGAATTAAGACCTCCGTGATTCAGATAATAAAGAAAATACCAATTTGAGTACATATTTGACTAGCCGAAATGTTGCAAAATGGTCTTGCAACCAAAAGGAACAATCCAGTATTAGAACTAGGTCCGAAAATATAGTGAAGGTCTTGGCAGGGGCGAAACCTATTGGACAGAATGACGGTACTGCCATTCAATGTTGGAAGTTGTAACAGCTACAAGATGCAACTGGGTGTGGTGCTGCACTTGGGAGGCTGAGGCAGGAGGATCACCACAAGTTTGAGGCCAGCCTGAACTACATAGTAAGACCCTGTCTCAAAAAAACAAAACAAGAAATGCTGCAAGATCCTGTGAAATGCACAGATTCTGAAATACAATTAAAACATTTTATATGCACCAGTAGCCATATTCAAAAATGTATTTATTATGACACCTCACTAGCTGAAGGGAAAGCATTTATAAGTTTGCTGTACTTAGCAGGGATTTCTCATGGTAATCACAGGAATGTAAAAGACTTATGGAAAAGTGATGGGTCAAAATATGGCATAAAAATTTATGCCCTTGTAGATGCAAAGACTTTTTTTTTGAGGCGATAAAACAGTTTTAATGTCCATTAATATGTTATACAAAAAAGCCCCTAGAAATACAATTTTTTTTAGTTTAGAAATTCTGAAACTCAGCCATCAAGTCCTTATTTGTATAATAAGCTGAGTGATGTTGCGAACAGACTTACTGCTCCCATCTCCCAAATTAATCGGAATGTGACATTCAACAACCAGTTTCCAATTGATATTACCTTTGCTAACAGCAGAAGTTGAAGCGTAGGAACTTACTCAGGAACGAAGCAGAAATTCCAAAGGAAATCTTGCAATTTCAAGACAGAGAATTGTATAGTACAATCTTTGGATTTCAGAAAGATTTACGCTGGCCTTGTATATGGCAAAGAATAACAAACTGGTACTGCTGATGTCAACACTACACCATGGTGGAAATATTGATAGGAAAACCTTGGCAAAATGGAAGCCTGAGACAGAAACTTTCCTCAACAAAACCAAAGGTGGAGTAGATGTTGTTGATGAGTTATGCAGCAATTACGATGTCACTCGAAACACAAAGCATTGGCTAATGATTGTGTTTTACTCAATCCTAAACATGTAGCATAGTTTGATAGTTTATAAAGAAAATAACAAGTGCAAAATACCATGGAGAAATTTTCATAGAAGATTGGGAATGGAACTCATGAGATCGTTCACAGCAGAGGAAAAACAAAATGTTTCTGCCCAGGGAATCATGCAAAAAAAAAAAAATTGTGGAGCACACTCGTGAGCTAACAGGTGAACAGGCAGGCATAGCATCCCAAAGACCTACTACAACAACAGGAAAACCAAAAAGATGTCAACTTTGCCTTACAAGAAAGGACAGGAAATCAAAATGTGCTATCAGTGTAAACTATACTTGTATATGGACCATGCAGTTTTCATGTGTGAAAACTGTGTGGGTGTGACAGCTATTTCTGTGGTAGACTTTTATGTTTATAGAGTAATTCACGTAGGGTTGTTGTTGTTTTCTTATTTAGTTACTGGGGATTGAACTCTGGACCTTTTGATTGGGAGGCAGGCGGAACCACTGAGCTAAATCCCCAGCCCACACATACATTTTTATTTCTGATGTTATCTCTTAGGTTTTGTAAGCGGGTAAACAGCTAATGTGAAAACGTTGATGTCTATTCTAAACACACAATACATATTAATAGTTTAATGCTTTATTTTATTGATATTTTTCTTGTTATCTATACATTGCATCATACAATAAGAACCCCCTGACAAAACCGTAAGACAAGCAAGATGTTAAGTATGTCCTACAAAAAGACCAGGAAAGTAAAACACGTGCTGTCAGTATAAGCGATAAGTGTGTATGGAACGTGCTGTTGCTATGTGTGAAGACTACCTTAGGTGTGATAATTGAAGTAAAAAATTTTTTTTGGTACAGTGCTATTGGTATTTTCATTGTAGTTCATATAGGAATTTATTTCTGTTGATATTTTTCAGACTTTGTACACCAAAAAAGTCAGTGTTGAAAATTTTGATGCTTTTTTATAAACAATAAATATTAAAAATTCAATACTTTATTTTTGTGATTTTTTTTTGTTAAGTACTCATTGTTTAATGTAATAAAACTCAAAATTAAAATTGATTCATCAATAGAAATAGTCTAAAGAATAAACATGGTGTGACACACCCATGTTACCCATGTTTATGCAAAACTCTCTATGACAAAATTTGTGTTATGCTGCATGGGAGTAGGCTGTTCTCCATCTCTGTGAACCTGAATAATCCAATTATTATTATAATTTCTTTCTGCCTTTTTTTTTTTTTTTGGTACCGGGGATCGAACTCAGGTCCTTGCGCTTGCGCAGCAGGTGGCAAAACCACTGAGCTAAATCCCCGGCTCCTCTTTCTGCCTTTTTTTAAAAACTAGATTTCACTTTGTAGTTCATGCTGGCCTTGAACTCATTATATAGCCTGAAGTCACTGATCCTCCTGCCTCAACCTCTGGAGTGCCAGGATTACAGGTGTGTGCCACCATGCTTGGCTTCTGCTCTTTTGGGAGCTTTATTTATAGCATCTTGCACATTTCATAGTTCAGAACTTTTGAATGTCCAAAGCTCAGTTTATTCCCTGTACTTTGTCAGCATTTGCTTAGCAAAATAGAAAATTAAATTATGTAATTATAGCAGGTTAGTGATTCTTTCCCTTGTTAAACCACCCCCCCCTTTCCTTTTTGCAGTGATGGGCATCAAACCCAAGGCCTCTCGCATTCTAGGCAAGCACTCTACCACTAAGCCATACACCCAGACCTCCTGTTGAAGAATTTTACAGTTAATTGTAGGAAATAACTTAATGGTAATTTAGTAACTGCATCTTTTGAAATGTAGCTTTAAAGTACGTTTCATCTAAGATTATTTTCAGATACTTAGTGATAGGTCTCCCACCACCTCAGCAGCTATTATGTATAGTAGCTGCCCTCTTCCTATGGTGCCTTGCCCCCTCCCCTGTGTGACATCATGCCAAGATGGTTGCTCCCACCAAAGAACAAACCCTTCTTCCCAGCATGCCCCTGTTCCCACCTAGACAGTAACCTAATACTTGCTCACCTCCTACCACCTAGTGACATCACCGGCTCCTCCATTCCCTAGTCACTACCTCACTCAACCCCGCCTCAGCCCCTACAAGCCCCACCCCAGTCTCTATAAAAGACTCTCCCTGCCCCAGCCATATTGCTTTTGTCTCTCCTTTGTTCAGAGACAGCCCGGCAGATCTATTCCCCTAATAAAGGCTTGTTGTGGCCTGGTCTGGTCTTGGTCTTCGGCCCTTTTACCTGACATTTAGATTAAAATAGATGGGCCAAATGAAGTTATGATTGCTTTAGAAATAATCTAGTATTGAAAAAACATGAAACTATAGCAAAGACAGGTTAATAAATTAGCAGTGGTAGGTGAGATGTCCTGAGCTTCCAGTATTAAGTTTAGTTGGTGCACAATAGCTTTGTTCAGTACTATTCTGTCTGAGGATAAAAGGCATGTGGGAAATAACAGGTTAATATTTGAAAACAGCTGATTTTCTTGTTGCACATATTTGTGTAGAGTTTATTGTGATTAATAAGCATATGGTGACTTGATATTTTGTTTTGGCAGGAAATAGCATCAGTTGTCTATATTACATTTACTTTAGTGCCTCTGAAAGAAGAGCTTCAAGAGGTATCAGAGAGTTTTTCATTTTTTTCCCCCTGAGGGTGGGGTGTTTTTTTTATTTTGTACTGGGGATCGAACTCGGGTCCTTGCCCTTTCAGGGCAGGCTGCAGAAGCACTGAGCTAAATCCCTGGCTCGCCTAAGGGTTTCTTTTTAATTGTGGCATTTGATTACTTCTAAATGACTCAGGGGAAGTTTATATTGGGACATGTTACTAGCTTTTTGTTGTTATTCTTTTAACAGTTTAAGAAAATGAAAGTTTCATTATTCAAGTAGAATAAAAGGTAAAGGACTTCTGTGAATATACTTTTTCTTGCAAAGAGAGAATTACTGACTTTAAAACTGTGAAAAGGTAGTTTATGATTCATTGTAAAGATTCATTTTTGTATTACACATTAATGTGTTTTTTTAGTTTTCTTGTCCTGTTTTGGGGTTTTGTTTTGTGGTACTGGGGATTGCTGACCTCTAGGGCCTTCCACCTATTCTGCAAATGCTCTACCAGTGAGCTACAGCCCCCCTCCCCCCTTTTCATTTTGGGACTATGTCTTGCCAAGTTGCCCAGGCTGGCCTCCTTAGATCTTCCTGCCTCGACCTCCCCAACAGCTTGTTACATGCATGAGTCAGCACACTGCTCTATTTGTCCTTCATATATTTGCTCTACTTTTGATGTGCTGTGTGTGGCCTTGAGGTGATCAGCCCTGGTGGAGGTGAGCACCCTGACTTCCAGTTGTGATAGGTCTCCCACCACCTCAGCAGCTATTATGTATAGTAGCTGCCCTCTTCCTATCCTGCCTTGCCCCCTCCCCTGTGTGACATCATGCCAAGATGGTTGCTCCCACCAAAGAATAAACCCTTCTTCCCAGCATGCCCCTGTTCCCGCCTAGAGAGTAACCTAATACTCGCTCACCTCCTACCACCTAGTGACATCACCGGCTCCTCCATTCCCTAGTCACTACCTCACTCAACCCCACCTCAGCCCCTACAAACCCCACCCCAGTCTCTATAAAAGACTCTCCCTGCCCCGGCCATATTGCTTTTGTCTCTCCTTTGTTCAGAGACAGCCTGGCAGATCTATTCCCCTAATAAAGGCTTGTTGTGGCCTGGTCTGGTCTTGGTCTTCGGCCCTTTTACCTGACAAGTTGGAACTGATTTCTGGGACCAGAGAAAAGCTTTGTGATTTGAAAGTGATCACTTCACAGTAGGCACTACCTTCAAGACTCCACATCTGACTTTAGCCGCTTCTGAATAATAGTGGTATAATCCTATCACTTTTGATAACAGGGAAAGTTCTAAAATTTTCAGACTTCTCATAGCTCATCTTTTGGAAAAGTTGTTAGATATTATAGTGAAGGGGATAATTTAATTTCTTTTTTTTTTTTGATGTGTAAACAAGAATACCTTTGGATTGGGGAAGTGGAGAAGAAATGGAGTATAAAACTTTTCTTTTTAAAAATGTATATGTGTTTACTGGATGGGTGATGATATAAAAAGTGTAGGTGAGCCAGGTGTGGTGGTACACTCCTATAATCCTGTTACTCTAGAGGCTGGGGCAGGAGGAATCCAAGTTCAGGGCAGCCTAGACAACAGTATATAGCAAGCTTGAAGCCATCCTGGGCTATATTTTTAAGTTTTAGGCCAGCCTAGATTACAGACTGAGACCCTGTCTCAAAACAAACAAAACTAGAGAGAGAGGATAAGTGTAATATATCTATCTTCATCCCCTCTTTGGTTCCTTTGTTCTTTTTTTTTTTTTTCCTTTGTTCTTGTGTTCTCCTTAAAGGCAGCCATTCATAACAGTGGGTGTCGTTGCTCTCTCTTGAGGGAGACCTGGAACCCCGGAAAGCACCGACTTTTAAAGACAGAAAAGGAGACAGCCTGGGGGAGGAACAGCAGTTTAATTCCTCTGGCACTATTCAACAATCACAAAGGAAAGAAGCAAGGCTTTTATACATGCAGGAAAGCAGTTTAGTTATTCTGGCTATTGTCTTTCTGATTTTCACCAGTGGGGAATTTTAATCTTTCAGATGAAGTCACAAATACAGAGATCTATAGATAAAACTTTTTTTTTTTTTTGAGACAGGGACTCACTATGTAGTTGAGGCTAGCCTTGAACTCACTAAGTAACCCAGGCTGGCCTTGAAGTTGCCATCCTCTTGCCTCATTCTCCCCAGTGCTGGGATTACAGGTGCCCGGCACTGTGTCTGGTATTATTGTTTGTTTATTTTTGGTACTGGGGATTGAACACTGTGCTACATTCTCCAGTCCTTTTTTTATTTTTTATTTTGAGGCAGGAGTTTGCTAGATACTCAGTTCCCCAGCCTGGGCTCAAACTTTAATCCTCTCTCACCCTCTTAGTGTGCTAGGATTACAGACATGTGCCACCAGGCCTTGCGTGTGCTACTGTTTTTAACTTTATCTGTTCAATCAGTTAAGGAAAAGAAAAGTTATGCTCATTTTGTTCCTTTTGTAGCATTTTTTCATGTAGGTCCAAGTTTCAGGCCTAAATTATTTTTTCTTTTAAAAAATTTTATATTTTGAAATGGGTTGAACCACAAGTTGGGTATTTTTCTTCTATCAAAATTTTTATTTCATCCATTTGCAGTGGTAGTACTGAGCATTGAATTCAGGATCTTTTGTTCTTTGTATTCTGAGTCAGGGTCTTGTTATGAGATAGGGCCTCAGCCTCCTAAGTGCCTTCTGCTTCAGCTGAGTGCTGGGATTGCAGCATTTGCCACCACACCTGGCTGAATCCAGGATCATCTTTAAACATGCCAGGCGGGGGGTGAGGGGGGATTTAGCTCAGTGGTTATACCGCCTGCCTCGCAAGCGCAAGGTTCCTAGTTCGGTCCCCTGTACAAAAAAAAAAACATGCCAGGCAAGCGCTCAACCATTGTGCTACATCTCCACCCTTTTAAAAATTAACTGCTTTTAGATTTTGAAATTGGTTCTTACCAAGTTGCCCAGGCCAGACTCAACTTTTTTTTTTTGGTACCAGAGATTGAACTCTGGAGCTTGTGCTTGCGAGGCAGGTGGGAAAACCACTGAGCTGAATTCCCATCCCCAGACTCAACTTTTGATCCTCCTACCCCAGCTTCCCCAGTAGCTAGATTACTGGTTCACCACTATGCCCAAGAAAAAACATTTTTAACATGTCTTGGAAAGCAAGCCTACTGGCAACAAATCCTCTCAATTTATATTTATCTGAGAAAATCTTAATTTTACTTTAATTTTGAAGATAATTTCATTGAATATAGAATTCTAGGTTGGGCATTTATTTTTTTTTGAATACTATTTTCATTTCCTTGCCTGGATTCTGAGAAGAATCCTGTTTTTGTTTTTGTTTTTTTTAATCTTTGCTGTTCTATAGACAAAGTGACTTTTTCCCTTCTAACCTTAGGTGTGGGTAGTTTTTTTCTTTGAAGCAAAATATTTATGTGGGTTTTTTAAAAGGGTTATCCTGCTTGATGTTCTGTCCTGGATTTGTGGTTTGTTGCTCAGAGGCTCAGGCTGCACTTGAATTTGGGATCTTCAACCTGCCTCTGCATCCAGAGTAGAATCCTCCTGGGGTTAGAGGTATGTGCTGCTGTACCTTGGTTTTTTGTTTGTTTAATTTTTTTTAAAGACAGTGTTACAATGTTACTAGGTTTTAGGGTGCCGAAATCTCCTTCTGGAGGTGGTTTCTAGGCTCTTTCCATCCTGAGCAAAGAATTGGTTGAGACAAGCACAAACAGCAAAGTTTTATTTAAAGGTAGAAAAAGAAACAGGCTTTGCAGAGCTAGTTTGGGCCAAGTACATAAAAGTAGGAAAAGAAGTACACCCTGCAGGGTGAGAGCGGGCCACCATGAAAGAGAGAACGTAGTGGCCTCAAAATATTTTCTTAAAACTGAAAATAAAGCTGGGTATGGTGGCGCACACCTGTAATCCCAGTGCTTGGGAGGCTGAAGCAAAAGGATCTTCACAAGTTTGACACCACCCTGTGCCACAAAGTGAGATCAAGGCCACCTTGAACTACACAGCAAGACTGTCTCCCAAAAAACGAGCAAACAAAAAAACTGAAGGGTTCACACCTTACCTTTAAATACAAGAGTCTTTGTGTGTCAATCACCTCTTGAGGGAGGTGATGCACATAAATTGAAGAAAGTTATCAAAGGAAAGTTCCAAATTGGCATGAAGAAAGAGTGACACGAATTTGGGAATTATTAAAGTAGTATTAGGAAGGAAGAGCTGATGCGTTACTTTGAATTAGTAATGAAATGGTTTGTTAAGTTGTTGTTTTCCATATGTTTGGAACAGTGTTTGTTATAGGGTTAAACTTGGCCAGGAGAATGGAGCATCCTCACGTTCAAATGAATCAGGCTGGGATCTTTAGTGAGATGCTCAGAGCGTGGGAATTAGTGGTAAAAGCAGTCAGTGCTTTTAGTTCCTTCTGCTTCTGTGTATTAAGAGCCCAAGGGCCTAAAATGACCGCAGGGAAGTTCAAAGCAAGTGCAGTATTTTATCAGTTATAAAATTCGGTTTGTTAATATTGAAACATTTTTTTTTTCAGCTCTTGGATAAGCACAAGAATACCGAAAGCATGGTGGAGCTTCTGGACTTGTATCACCTGGAGGATGAGGCTTACAGTAGCCTTGCTGAAGCCACAACTGAGCTCTACCAGTACTTACTGCAGCCGTTCAGAGACATGAGGGAACTTGCCATGCTGCGGCGACAGCAGATTAAGGTCAGATTTTCTTAAAGCCTAGGTAGTAGGCTGCTAACTTCATAGTTTTAGGCCTGGCTGGCCATGCATCTTAATTACTAAAGGAGCTTTACAACCCTTGAACAGATACCTACCTGGTCCTTATGCCTCAAAGGGCCTAGTTGGGGATAGCCTTAGCACCTCATTTTAAAGCATCCCCAAAAGTGATTGTGCTAAGTAGCTGAAATTGAGAACAGCCTAGAAAGTAACTGTTCTGTTTAGCACAAAATTGTAAATACTTGGAAGATCCCCATTTTCCCTTACTTCTACTTGTGTCTCCTTTTTAATGTTTGGGCCTCTGAGTACTTCTAGACTTTATCAAAAATTTGGGAACATTTCTTTTGGGAAGAGCTTGGCATGAAAGCTACAGTGGTTTAATGGTAGAGCTTTAAAATTCACATTTAGTTTTCATTTATGAAGAAGTATGTATTACATTTCCTGAGACAAGCCTTTTAGGGTTGGGTTTTATAGCTGGCCTTATCAGTGTTTCTCTGTTTCATCCACATGGAAGTGTTAATGAACTGGGACATTAACTTTGTTTTTGCCTAATGAGTTAAATTGGGACATAATGTAAGAATGTGTATTTGAGAAAATTTGTGATTACTGAGTTGTGATTGGAGGCAAGGTGAGTGGTATATTTGAAAAAGGAAGGTGGATGTATATGTCTATGCCAGCACAGAGGAGGCTGAGGCAGGAGGATTGTGAGTTTGAGGCCAGACTAGGCTGCATATAACCTGGAGTTATAAGGCAAGACATTGTCTCAAAAAGCAAAAGGAAGGAAGGATGAACAGAGGCTAAAGCATGTCTTTGTGTTCTTTCCAGTTTTTTTTTTTTTTTGGTACCGGGGATCAAACTTGGGTCCTTCCGCTGAAACCACCTGCTTCGCAAGCCCAAGGTCCTGGAGTTCGATCCCCAGTACCAAAAAAAAAAAAAAAAAATCCCCAGCCCTCCATTTCTTGATCCCCTTACCATTTGAGAAAGAACTGTCTCCCTACTTTCTATCTTTTATTTTTCTCTTTATTAATATTTTGAGTTTCTCAATAAGAGGAACTATGCAATATTTCAGCTTGTGTGTCTGGTTTACTTCACTTAACATCATTATTTATACTTTTGCTAACATTAATGTCGCAATTTATTCTAGTGGCATGTTATTTTCTTATGTCCAGGGGAAAAAAGGTTTGTGTTGAATTGATAGTGTGTAAAACATTTTCTGAGTACTATTTTGCAGTGATTTTAATCCAAATTGCTGCTGCTTCTCCATCTTGGAAATGTTTGCTGTATGTATAGCCTAAGTATAGGAGGACTTTATTTTTTAGAATGATTTCCTTGGTTTTGAGTTTTCTTTTTCATATTCCTCTTGCTGCTTTTTCCTGTCTCCACCTGTTGGGGGAAGGGAACAGCTTAGGCCCATAAAGCTCAATCTGAACCTTTTACTAGACATCAAAGGGCGGAGCTACAGTTGTGCAGCAGGGGAGTTTAAGGCTCTAAGTGCTTGTATCAGAAGAAAGGTCCAAAATCATTGATCTAAGCATCTACCATAAAAACCTAGAAAAAGAATAAATTAAACCGAATTTAAATAGAAGTTTAAAAAATGAGAGTAGAAATCAATGAAAGAATAGGTGAAAAGGGAAACTCATAGAGTAGATTAAAAACAATAAAACCAAAACCTGATTATTTGAAAAACATATTTTGATATATTTTAGAAGCCTAGTTAAATTGATTAAATCAGTATATTTCAGCATGTTGCAAAAGGTATTTAAATGGAATGTAAATAAGTTTATGCCAACAAATTTTGTAACATAGATGAGATGGACACAGTTCCTAAAAAAATACAAATTATCAAAATGGAGTCATGAAGACAAGTGTTGGTAGCTCTGTGTCAGACTGCAAATGAAGACTTGGGAGTAGAATAACTTGATGCCTGCAACCAATGAAATTCAACCCTCTTCTTTTTTTTTTTTTCTTGTGGTACCGGGAATCAAACTCAGGTCCTTGCGCTTGCGAGGCAGTCGGTGAAACCACTGAGCTAAATCCCCAGCCCGGTTAGCTCAAGGTCTACAATTGAATTCACAATTTAAAATCTTTTCATAAAGAAAGTAAATGACTGGCCAGGGAATTTAGCTCAGTGGTTTCGCCATCTGCTGTGCAAGCGTGATCCTCGGTACCAAAAAAGAAAAACAAAAGAAAGCAAATGACGTCATTGGAGGATTCTGTCCAACATTAGAGGACAAAACAATACCAGTCTACACAAACTGAGAAAATAAGGGAATAAAAGCTGCAGTGGTAGGATGTACAGTGGCAGAGCACTTCAGTTACTTGGCAGAGCACATGTGAGACCCTGGTTTAATTCTCTCAGAACTGAGGGAAAAAAGGAAGAAGAAAGAAATATGAAAGGATGAAAGAATGCTTCCTATTTCATTTTATGAGGCCAGCATTTATCCTGATTTTAAATTAAAGTGAAGATGTTACTGAAAAAGAAAATTAGCAAAGGATCTCCTCATGAATTTTAGTCCTTAACATAATACAAGGAAATAGAATCCAGTAGTATATAAAAAGGATGATATGCTGTGGTCCAGTGGGGTTTATCTTAGAAATACAAGGTTGGTTTAATATTCAGACATAAATCAGTGTGCTAGATACAGCAGTAAAAAAGTATAAAACTTCATTGAAATTATAAGGTGCCTAAATAGAGATGTGGAGCATATTAATAATAGTTGGGAAGATCAATAATGTTTATATGTCAATGTGTTTGTTTTTGTTACTGTAATGGAATGGCCAGGGCAGGCTAACTTTATAAAGAAAGCGGATTTATTTAGTTTACAGTTTTAAAGGTTCATAGTCTTAAAAAGCATGGCGCAGGGTATGGTGAAGAGCCCCCTATGGTTATGTCACCTTATGGCAGGTACAGTAGAGGGAGCCCTCTGATGAGGAAGAGTTTAGGAAACCAGAAAGAATAGACTGCAGTGATGGCAAACCTTTTAGAGCTTTCAATGAAACAAACAGCCTGCTGTGGCATGGGTGCCATAGATTCTTCACCAGGGGATTAGAGTTTCACAGAGCTTTGGAAGGCACACCCCAAACTGAACTAAGGAGCTCCTGCTAGGCCCCACCCTACCCATCCTCTCCCTTCCCTTATCTCTTCTCTCTCCTCTCCTCCTCCTCCTTTCATTTCTTAGGTGGGAGCAGGGTCTTTGTTGTCAGCCTGGCTTGTGAACTTGCAGGCCTGCCTCAGCCACCCCCCAGTGCTGGTATTTTACACCCAATAGTCCCCGCCTCTTAAAGGACCCATCAGCTCTCAGTATCAGCACCCTGGAATCTAGACATCCAACACATAGTGTTGGGTGAATGCACTTAAACCATTTCCAAGTAATTGTACTCAGCTCTCAGTTGTCCTGTAGATTAACATTCCAGAGAGTTTTTAACATTTATATAATTTTTAATTGACAAATCATATATATTTATCATTTTCTTGTGAGAATGCTTCAAATTTGCTGTTAGTGACTTTCAAGAATATAGTATAACAGGGCCAGGGATTTAGCTCAGTTGTTCTCCCGCCTGCCTCGCAAGCACAAGGTCCCAAGTTTGATCCCCGGTGCCAAACAAAAAAAAAAGAATATAGTATAACAGTTACCACGTTGTAGTAAATCTTTTAAATTTATTCCTCCCATCTGCAAATTTTGTATCCTTTAACCAAACATCTTCCTGAGGCCATACACCACCCACTCTGCCCCCTCCAACCCTAATACCCCCCTTTTTGTAGGAATTTTCTGCTTTTATGAGTTTCACATTTTAGATTCCAAATGAGATTGTGTTTATTTATTTATTTATCTATTTATTTTTAGTTCTTTTATTGGTACATTTTAGGTATTCAATTTGTTTACATTTATCATTGGGTGTTTGTACCTGTACATGATATATCTTGGTTCTTATTTTTTTTCCCATTACCTG
>NW_004624869.1:3786944-3804178 GCF_000247695.1 Heterocephalus glaber
ACCATGTGGGTAGCAGTGTGCAGGTATAAGTCAATGAGTCTCAGCAAGCTAGTCGCAGACCCGTGAGATTCAGGCAGATTTCTGGCTGCAAGTCCCAAGTTGAGCTCCCTGTCCTCCTGTAGGGTTGAACTCTGCAGAGTTGTATTGCAGGTTCCAGCTGCCCTTCCCCTTAAGATAGTCCCCGACCTGATGGGAGGTGAAGATGACTCCAACTTACCCAGTACAGTGCTCTGGTGGTCCAATGTCCTCTGTGTCTTTGTAATGTGGAACCAGGTGGCTGTACCGAGAAGAGGCCAGAGGAGCGGGGTGGGGGTGAGGGGTGGGGGGTGTCCAGTGGATTGCTGCCGAGGAGCAGGCTGATTTGGTGTGCGTGACTCACGACCTTGCTACGGCATCTGCAGACCTGCCTGTCTGCAGTGGGCTCCAAATGAGATTATGTATTATCTCTTTTATGTGCCTGGTTTATTTCCCTTGTAATGTCCTTCAGATTAATTCATATTGCCACAAGTGAGAGGATTTCCTCCTTTTAAGACGGGCCAGATGGCATTCCACTGTGTACAAAAGCACCTTTTCTTTTGCAGTTCATCTGTCTGCAAGCACTTACATCAATCCTATCTCTTTGCTGTTATGAACCCTCAACAGTGAACCTGAGAATGCAGATCTGTCATGTGCTGATTTTGAGTTGTTTGGATATGTACCTCAGAAGTGGAATTCCTGAATCACATGGGGAGTTTTATATTTAATTTTCTGAAGAACTTCAACACTGTTTTCCTTTCTTGCTGTACCAGTCTGCATCACAATGTACAAAGATCCCCTCCTTTCCAGTAGTTTGTGTGTTTGATGGTAGCCATTCTAGGTGTGATAACTCCCTGTGCTTTTAACTTGTTTTTCTCTGATGATTAGTGATGTTGAACATGTTTTCATATATTCGCTGACCATTTGCATATTTTGTCTGCTCAAGTCCTTTGTTCTTTTTAATTGGGTCCTGCTATTGAGTCCTTTTGTATTTTGGTATTAAACTCTTATCAAATATATGGCTTGTGCATATTTTTCCGGTTCCATAGATTGTGTCTTCACTCTCTTGGTAGATTCCTTTGCTGTGCAGAGCCTTTTGGTTTTGTCTATTTTCCCTTTAGTTATCATGTTCAAAATGATTTCCCAGACTGGTATCATTAGATGTTTTTCTCTTGTATTTTCTTCTGGAATATTACAGTTTCAGAATCTTTAATCCGTTTCGAGTTGATTTTTCTTTATGGTGTGAGATAATGTAATTTCATCCTTCTGTATATGGATATCCAGTCTTACTTATACCATTTATTGAAGAGGCTGATCTTACCCACTGTGTGTACTTGGCACTTTTGTTGAAAATCAGTGGGTGATTAATGTGTGGATTTATTTTGGGGTTCTCTGTTTTTCTGTTGGTCTCTGTCTGTTTTTATGCCGGTACCATAGTGTTTTGATCACTGTGCCTTTTTTTGGTATATTTAGAAATCACATGGTGTGATGCTTCCAGAGTCCTTGTTCTTCAGGATTATGTGGCCATTTGGGGACTTTGTGGTTCTACTTTCGATTATCTGATTCATTTATTGTTTTGTTGTTGTTTTCGTAGTTTTTCTTTTTTTTTTCCTTGAGACAAGGTCTCGCTTTGTAGTTCAGGCTGCCTCTGAATTCACTGTGTAACCCAGGCTGGCCTCTACTCATGCCAGTCCTCCTGCCTCAGCCTCCCGAGTGCTGGGATTACAGGCATCCACCATCATGCCCAGCTTAGTTCCATATTAATTTTACCATAGTATTTTCTACTTCTGTGAAAGTATCAATTGGAATGTTTGATAGGGACTATACTGAATCTAGATCTCATTGGGTAGTATAAACTACCCCTCTCCTCCCAGTGATACAGGGGATTGAACCCAGGGCCTTCACACTGAGCTACATCCCCAGGCCTTTTAAATTTTTTCATTTTCTTTCTTTCTTTTTTTTTTTTGGTACTGGGTATCAAACTCGGGACCTTGCGCTTGTGAGGCAGGCACCGGAACCACTGAGCTAAATCCCTGGCCCTAAAATTTCTCATTTTGAGACAGTGTCTGGCTGAGTTGCTTGGGGTGGACTCAAACTTATGACCCTCCTACCTCAGCCTCACAGAATGTTAGGATTACAAGTGTACATCACCACATCTGGCCTAGCATGAGCATTTTAATTATCTTCTCCTTTTCTTGTGTCACTTGGCAGGGCCAAAGAGGTCCTCTCAAAGTGGACATGGGGAACCTTGACGTACTCCACCCATGGGACAGGCTGCAGGGGTGCTGACTTTCATTCCAGAAAAGGGATTTTCAGTGCAAGACAATGAGAGGCACACATGGGTTTATTAGGCAGAATTTTAAAAGCACACACTCAGCGTGTGGGCCCTAGAGAGAGAGTGCACGGGGTGCACAGTATTCTGGAGCTGGGGATATTTTTGTGTTTGGGGGATGAAATCTGGAATTTGTAAGTCTGTAGGAACTTTGGCTTGGTCTATAGGAAAATGTGATAGCCCATTCACAGGTAGAAAGATAATGGCCCATTTTACAGGGTAAAAGGAGGGCCCAGTCCTTCTGTCTTGTTTCGTTGTATTTTTTAAGTTAAGTGATCTAAGATGTCTTCTCTAAGAAAATTTTTTGACTGTTTCTCTATTGTAACACCATGTTTCTGCCCTCTATCAACTAAGCTAATTTATGGACTTAAAAATATCTTTAAGGGAATTTGGAGTGTAATGGGCCTGGAATAAAGACAGCACAAATAAACCTAGGGAGTACAGATATGGATAACATTGGGTAACTTCTGTTGTGTCCCAGAGTTGCAGTATTCAAAGTACCCCCCCCCCACACACAAGGTTTTGCTATGTCCTTCAGCCTGACCTTGAACTCACTGTGTAGCTCAGGATGGCCTTGAACTCAGGATGGCAATCCTCCTCCAGAGGGCAACCTCTGGAGTGCTGGGACTACAGGTGTGTGCCACCATGCCTGGCTGAGACTGGGGTATTTATAAGGGGTTGAAGATGTGGACCAATGGTCTAGCAGCAAATGTGATTATCCAAGAATGTCTTCCTCGATCACTTAGAAACTTCTAGATGCAGGGAGCATCAGCATTGTTTGTTTTGTTTTGTTTTTTTTGGTACTAGGACTTGAACTCGGGTCCTTGCACTTGAGGACAGGCAGTGGAACCACTGAGTTAAATCCCTGGCCCCCAGCATTGTGTTTATATACAAAAGGCATTTAGCTCTAGGTAAGGAGGTTATAAGGAGGTGTACACATGTTTATCTTTTAGAGAAAATAAGTCCTACTCATTGGGAGGAATTAATGAGTTTTACATCAAAAGGCTCATTGGTACCCAGAACAGAATGGCTTTCTTGGAGTTCTGCTGTGAAGAACCAGAAGCACAGCCTGTTATTCAGTAAGTCTTTCCCCTGTCAAACATTACCCCCCAACACGCACACACACTAGGGATTGAACTCAGGATCTTGTGCTTGCAAGGCAGACACGGCACCACTGAGCTAAATTCCCGGCCCTGGCCAAACCACCTTTTATGTCAAGAATAGCCCTGGATTGGTGGGTGAGGAGGAGTTCTAGTTTTTGTCCCACAGTTTTGTAGCTTCTTTTAGCACAGCTGAGCTGTAGCTGCTGTTGCTCTCAGGAAAGGTAGCCATCCAGCAGCCACCTTGGCCTAACTTGTTTGAAAAGTATGCCGCTGGATGGGGTTCCAGCTTTTGGAACCCAAGACACCCAAAGAAATTCCTCTCTTTTCCCACACCTAGAGGAGGAGCAGTTTTCTTAATTCGGGTATTCCTAGTGCTGGAGCCTGAGTGAGGTCATGCTTTATTTCTTGAAAAGTGTTAGTCGCTTTTGTCCATTCTAAGGACTCAGATTCATGTAGAGGCTTGGCTTTGCCATTAGTTCAAAATTGAGCACCCAGATTCAGCAGAAGTTGGGCTTTCCTCAGGAAGAAATGAAGCTGTTGCTTGGTGGCAGGCGATCTGAGATCACAGCCTGGCACAGCCTGTTCCTAGACAGTTGTCATTCCCTTAGTGTAAGAATGTATTCCAAGTATTGGACTCTGAAGGGGTACCTGAGCCTTTTCCTGTGAGACTTTACATTTTCTTGTAGCTTTTGTGCAAGGTGCAGCTCACAATTATGTCATGTGATTGCTATGTTTTAAGACTTATCTCTTCCCTGAGTTGTATTTTCTTTGGCTTTCTTGCTTTTAGACTTCTCTCACATTTTCTTGCAGGTCTGAGGATCAAAGTCAGGACCTTATGCATAGTAGGCAAATGGTTTTACCACTGAGGCATACCTCCGGGCCCCTCATTTTTGGAGGGAGAGGGGTCTGAGGCCTCACTATATTGCCCAGGCTGGCCTTGAACTCTTACTCTTCCTCAGCCTCAGTAGCTGAGATCATAGGCACACGCCATGCCCAGTTCCCTTTTTTTTGAGACAGGGTGTCATTATGTAGTTCAGGCTGGCCTTGAACTCACTATGTAGCCCAGATTGGCCTGGAACTCACAGTGATCCTCCTACCTCAGCCTCCGGACTGCTGGGATTACAGGTGTGTGCCACCTCACCCAGTTCTAGTCACTAGTCTGAAAAAAAATACATTATTTTACTCTCTTGCCTGAATATCAAGAAACTCAATATTTGCTTATCATTGAAGAGTTACCATCAGTTATCTCTAGGCCTGGAAAATTAGCATTATGGATGCTACTGCATTGATATATTCACAGATTTATCTTGGCAAGTTAGGTTTCTTCCACTCTTGTATCCCACAACAGGTAGAAATAGCTTCTCATATAAAACCCAGTATCCCAGCAAGTGATACACTTTATAATAAATAATTTCACATCGAAAAATTTGTGTTTATAAACTAGTTTCACTCTCCTAACTACCTGAATTGACACACACTCTTTTCCATTTTAAAAACAGGCACTGTTTTCTTTCTAGCCCAGAAATTCAAAATAGAGGTGTCATGAGTTTTATTAGCACATGATCCAGCTGACCAGTGCTGTACATCTTTAAATTTGCCAAGTTAGGAAAAGAATTTAAGAGTACCCGTGCTTAATATCTTAGGTACAATAAACTGTTAAAACAAGATTCTTAACAGTTGGCTACAACATTATGGCTAAGCTTTAAAATCCAGTTAAAAAAAACAGCACGGAGAAATAAAGCATAGAAAACATGTCGTGTTCTATGTATTTGTGAAAATATAATCCAGTAATCTTCAAATGTAATCTTCAGGGGGCCAGGGGTTTAGCTCAGTGGTTCTGCCACCTGCCTCCCAAGCGCAAGGTCCCAAGTTCAATCCCCGGTACCAAAAAAAGAGAAAGTAACTCTTTAAGTTACCTCAGAGGAAGCAACTGTGAAAGAGCCACCATTTTGAGGGATGGGGAAACAAAGAGAAAGGTTTGAAATTCTTACAGTCTTAAGTATGGAGGGACAGGCCTGTAGAGCTGCCCTCCACTGAAGAGGATATTAGACCCAAATTTCTGGGGATGGAGTGCTTGTGTGGTGTTGCTCATGTTCCATAGAGGGAAGAGGTGAGAGTTGAAAAAACTGCAAACTGGATTGTTACTGCCTGGGAGGGAACAGCTGGTGCTGGCTGAAGAAGAATCTTGGATGATGCAGGAACAGCAAAGTCAAGGGACCCAGAAAGAAAACCAAGTCTTTTCTTCCTCCAGCCCTTCAGTTGGCTAAACAAAGGATTTGCAGACCCTAAGCCCTAGCATGACAAGGCAGAAGGATGACTTGGCAATGATGGATACAAATTCATGTACAGCTCTAGGCTCAATAGATGATACAGACGCTGAGTTTGAAAAGCAGCTTGAAAGAAAAGCATCCTGATTGCTTCAGGTTCTGTGCATTTTAATGTGTAAAGGTAGTGAAGTATAAATTGATTTCAAATAATTGAGGGGTCCCGACATAATACGACTTATTTCCACTTCTCCTTCTTTTCCAGTGTGAGTAAAAGAAAGTCACTTTGTTGAAAGACTCTTATCATAATTCCTCTTAAGTTAAAATTCTGACTGGAAGCATAATTAAACTTCTATTCCATAACTGTAAGTGCTGCTCTTCTGCAGTGGACCCTTGACTTAGGAACTCAATTCGTTCGTGAGGGCTGATTGTATCTCAAGTTGGCCAGTCTCCTCTACACAGCCTTCAAAGGCACTCTCCTATATAATTTTAGGCCACACTTTCTTCCAGGCAGATCTCAGTGTCCATAAAGAGATATTGGCCCAGGATTTACCCCACACAGGAAAGGGTGTTGGTAATGTTCTTCCAGAACCCTTTAAGGGTTAAATCTGTATTTGAGACCATCTGGAAGCACAGGTGGTGAGCATTCAGGTCAAAAATCAAGACTTTGGTCGTAAATTAAAACTAAAATTCTGGTTGTAACCCAACTTGTTCTTTGTCAGGACAGTCATAACTCGAGGGTCCACTGTGCTTTTAACATGTGTTTTTAATTCAGAGGTAATTACAACAAAAGAAAGAACAAATTTTGAGCTTGTTACAGCAGAAAAGTACTCTAGAACCCTAAATCTAAGATCAGTTCTAAATATGTCATCTACTACTGGGAACCTCACACTGGTTTCCTGTTGTCTGTCTGTTTAGCATCTGTTTGGACCTACCATGTGGTTTTAAAACCTGTTCTTTCTCCCTCTCCCTCTCTCCCTCTCTCCCTCTCTCCCTCTCTCCCTCTCTCCCTCTCTTCCTCCCTCCCTCTCTCCTCTCTACTCTCTCCCCTCTCCTCTCCCCTCTCTCCCCTCTCCCCTCTCACCTCTCCCCCCTCCTCTCCTTTCCCCTCCTCTCCTCTCCTCTCTCCTCTCTCCTCTCTCTCCCTCCCTTCTTCGGCAGGGTTTCCCTATGTAGCCCAGAACTGATTGGCCTCGAACTTGGGGCAGTCCTCCTGCCTCAGCCTCCCACACCCGGCCTTTATTTTTTTGTACAGCACCTTGTTTATACAGTACTGTAATTTTTGCTGATTGTACTGTACAGTACAGTACTGTAGTTTTATGTTGTTATACATTACAGTACTGGATGTAAGAGTTTATGCAAATAGAAGCAAAGTCATCAAGTTGGGAGTTTCCTTTGACCATTTCTTTGTTCTGAATATTGCAATGTACATACTATGTATAATTCCTCATTTAGGGACCAATTCAATTAACAACCTAGCTGTAGGAAGAACAAGAAGTGTGTGGTATACTCTCTTCTCCCTAACGTTTAAAGACCTCAGGTGATCATAGCCTGTTCTCTTGTCTTACCTCCCCTTACTTGTACCTGTTTCACTTAAACTCCAGTCCAGCTGGACTTCCTAACATGGACTGCACACCTGCCTCTAGGCTTTTTGATGTTGATCTTTGCTTCCCCCATGCCTTTTTTTGGCAATCTATCCCCATGTTCTCTATACGTACCTGTCAAATCTTACACCCTTTAAAAAGCCATCTCCATTTATGAACCTCAGTCCAATCTGTCCTGATCTAAATGTGATCTTTTCCTCCTATATACTTTTTGTTTCAGTGGCCTTAAGATGCCTTTATTTTTTTACCCAGAGACATACCTCACCATCTTCTATATGTGGCTGAAATTTTTACTTATTCTCTTTGAATCCATTCTATAAGACCATTCCCTTAGAAGTTCTGTCTAGACTTTGTGAACCACCCCCTACTTCTGGTGTTGTCTTGGTATCTTAGGCACGCTCTTACAATGTTTTTTCATACTCTATTGCAATTACTTTGTAGATTAAGTGTACTTTGAGTCCTCAATTAGGTGATCTTGCTATCTCCAGGGTCTAGTACAATACTAGCACTGAGCAAATAGCTTAATACATCTGTGTGTTGAATGAATAATTAAGTAATTTGTCAAAGCTTTCACTGTAAGTAGTAGAGCCATGTCTTCTAATTTCAAAAGATTTCTGTATCTCAGATTTCTTTGCTACCTCCCCCCACTTAGATTATACATTTTTAGGAGGACAATATTTTTAATTATACATACCCTCGAAGCACCCAGTACACTGCTGTCTTTATTAAGATTATACAAGTTGTTGGGCATGGGAAAGTCTAAAAGGGAGAAAAGGAATCAACCATATCCATTGCATATATATGTTTAACTATTGAAGTTGGAGATCTTGTGAGAATTTTAAAAGAATTACAACAATAGAAACCCCAGCCCACGTGAAAAGGGAATTAACTATCAAGGACCCAAGGCCCCTAGCTGCCATTTCTAGCTTATAAATTCCTTTGCTTGGCACTGTGTTTATAGTCACAGATATGGAATTCATATAATTCCATTTTCTAACTATTGAGGGAGAGATTTAGGCTCTGATTGTATCTCCACTTCCTCTCCCTGCCCTGTACCCTGGAAAAAAAGAGGTAAGACTTAGCTTTACCTCTTGCAGGGCCTCACAGATGAAAACATGAGCTCATTGTTTGCTTGCCCAGAAACAGGAAACCCCTGGGAGAATGTGCCTTCAGGCTCTGTAGTTGGTATGGCTTGTGAACTGAAGAGAAAAAATTATTTTTTTCTGTGATTTTTTTTTTTCCTGGAAATCTTTTTGTAATTAAAATTATATGTATGGTTTTGACCTGTCTCTACCTCTCATATCATAGCACAGTTTCCCATGACATTAAAAACTCTTCATAAACAATGCAAAGAATTATATTTTAGGAGAATATTAAATATATAACTTTTCAGATTTGGGGAATCAATTTTTTCCCTATATTTCTTTTTTCCCCCCTCTATTTCACACAACTTTATACTATGAACATCTCTAAGCTATTGTCATTCAAAGGTATTTTCTTAGGACCTTCCTCTAATCAGCCTCATCTCTTTCTTGGAGCTTCAGATTCTGCCACTGTTGGATACTTCTTTCTTATCATTTCTTTCTTACTCATTCTACTGTAGCATATCCCATTAAGATAGTACCAAAAAAAAAACCCAGACTAAAACAATTATTAAGAAGGCCCACCTGTAATCCCATATTTTTGCCCAAGAATACCCTTTTCTCTCTGTCATCCACATAATCATATTTCTCAGAGCTTTTTTTTTTTTTTTGTACCAGAGATGGAATTCAAGACCTTGCATTTGCAAGGCAGGCGTGGTGCCACTGAGCTAAATCCCCAGCCTCTCAGAGCATTTTTATATGGTTATGTTTTTCTGTGCATTACAAAAATATATGGAAGTGAGTTTTTAAAATTCATGTCAATCATTTAGGAAATATTTTATAATTTCCTGCTCATTCTAGGCAGTGTGTTAGTGGAAAACATGCCATGAAGCCTTTTCACTGAGGAGAAGCAGTCAGTATTTACTAGGTCACAAAATAATGTAATGTATGATTGTGATAAAAGCTATGAAGGGAAGGTGCAGGTAGTGCATGAGGAACTTCTTGTGGAAAGTCCAGAAACATTCATGATCAGTAATTGAGCTGAGATCTGAAAATGTGATGGAAATGACCAGGTAGGGGAGTTGCTTATCACCTGGTAACACTGTTGCCAAGGTCAGTGATGTTCATGCTGTTAGGTCCATGGACATGGACCACCACACAATACTACAGAGTGCATGGGCAGTTTCTCCTCCTGTGAGTCCTGTTGCTTCTTAGATTTCCTGTATCTCTGTCTTGCTTTCTATAGGCTCTTTTTCACCCAACTCAGAAGGTCAAAACTCCTCAGGGTTGTCATGAGCCTTTATTCTTCGGACTTTCTTTTACACCCACCCCCAACCCCTGTATTGGGAACTGAATGAACCCAGTGCCATCTCACTGAGTTACACCCCCAACCTGTGTTGTCTTGCTGTCTAGTTAAGGCTGGCTGTGAATTTACTAGGTAGCCCAGGCTGGCCTCAAACTCATGGTAATCCTCCTATCTCAGCCACCAGAGTGCTTGGACCGTAGCCATGTGCCACCACAGCTGACTTCTTTGTGTTATTTTGCATTGAAACTGGGTCTTCCTAGCTTGCTAAATTGCTAAGGCTGGGCTCTACTGCCTACCTCCCAGAGTGCTGGGATTACAGGTATGTGACACCAGGCCCAGCCTTTTCTCTGTTACTTTAATCAAGAGGGGCTGGGGTTGTAGCTCAGTGTTAGAGCATTTGCCAGGCATGTACAAAGTCCTGGGTTTGATCCCAAGAACAGGGCCAAAAGGGAGTATTTTTATCCAGAGGTTTTTTTTTTTTTTTTGTACTGGGGATCGAACTCGGGACCTTGAGCTTGTGAGCCAGGCGATGGAACCACTGAGCTAAATCCCCAGCTATCCAGAGTTTTTTTAAGTGCACATACAGGCTGATTTTATATATTATCAATCTTTTTAAAAATAAAGTTTATTTTATCCTATTCCCCCCCTCAAGCCCCATCCCCTCCCCATGTACAAAAGCGTTGTTTCCATTTATTCCTTCTATTTTTACGTTTTTTCTTGTCCCTTCCTTCCTCCCTCCTCCCTCATTCCCCTTCCCATTTCCCAACACCCATTATACATTTCAGTCCTTATTTCCACATTTAGTTTCTCATGCCAGAGAAACAATGTGGTATTTAAACATGTGTGTCCGATTTATTTCACTTAAAAGTATGGTCTCAAAGGCCATCCATTTAGCTATAAATATCTGAAGCTCAACCTTCATTATGGCAGAGTAGTACTCCATTGTATAAAAAAACCACATCTTTATCTACTTCAATCTTTTTTTTTTTTTTAAGCAAAACATTTATTGGTAGATAAAAAACATTTTTTGGTAGAAAAAAAACAAAACATTTATTTTAGATATACATAATGATCACATTCATCATAGGGTATTTGTACCTGTGCACGGCATATCTTGCTGCTGCTTTTTCCCCTCATTCTCCCCTCCATCGACCCATCTTCCCCTCATTTACAAAAGTTTTGTTTCCATTTTCTCTTCCTATATTATCAGTTTTAACTCAGTTTACTGGGTGCCCCCAGAGCATCAGACCTTGTCAAACACTGCACACACAAGCCCTCATCCCCATAGTGATACCTGAGATGGTAGTACTGCTGAGATACTTAGATACAGGGTCACTACTGAGGTTTGGGTAAGTGTCCCCAAGGATCTGTGTGTTGAAGGCTTGGTCTGTAGACTGTGGCACTATTGGGATGTGATGGAACCTTTGGGACGTAGGAGCCAGTGAGAAGAATTCTTCAGGTCACTGGGGGCAAGACCTTGAAGAAAATGTTGGGACCTAGCTCTTCTTTCTCTCTCTTTGATCCTCTACTGCCATGAAGTAATCCACTTCTTCCTCCGTGCACTCCCACCACAATGTGCTTGCCACATAGGGCCAATGCAACAAGGTCAAGTGACCATGGACTGAAATCTCTGAAACCATGAGCCATATTAAATCTTTTTGACTTAAAAAAAAGAAAGAATGAAAGAAAACCAAGTTTCCCAACACCATTTGTTAAAAATGCTGTCTTCAACATATGTTTTGGTCCCTATGTCCAACCCTTGTTGAAATTGTATTTTTGAGACAAGGTCTTACTACATTGCCTAGGCTGACTCAAACTTGATCTTCCTGCCTCACATTCCCAAGTAGCTGTGCTTAAAAGCATGTGCCACGATACCCAGCTTAGAAATAAACTTACTTTTTACATTTTCTCTCTTAAAGATATCCATGGAGAATGATTATCTGGGACCCCGAAGAATTGAGAGTCTACAAAAAGAAGATGCTGATTGGCAGCGGAAAGCTCACATGGCTGTATTGTCTATTCAGGACCTTACTGTCAAATATTTTGAAATAACAGCAAAAGCTCAAAAAGGTAAGTTTTCCACTAAAATTTTTCTTGTTAGGCATTTTTGACACTGAATGCGGAAGTACTTTATGGTCAGAATTATACAGAAAAATACGTAAGGATCAATCATCCCAGCAGTTAGAAAAGACCACTGTTAGCAAATAAAGATATGTCCCTTTAGTCCTTTCTAGGCATGTATGTATACATGTACTCTTAAGTCAGTGGAAGAGAATGGAGGGCATGTAAATAGATACAAATTAGTCATTTAATCTTCGATAAACCAAGTTAAGGAGAAATAATAAATGCTATTCAGACAGTTGGCCATCTGTATGCAGAAAAATGAACCTTAACCTAAATGTCAAATCTTCGCAATCAAAATAGATCATAGATCCAAATATATAATGTAAAACTATAAAACTTCAGATGAAAATCTGTTCCCTGGAGTTATATAAATTTATATAATCATTTATATATAGATTTATATAATTTATATTTAGGCAGAGAAGTCTTAGTAATGATACAAAGAAGAAAACCCATAAAAATGATAAAGAGCACAGACTATAAGAAGTTTAATAAAAATGGATTTTATCAGAGTTTATTCTGCCAGACAGTGTCAAGAGGAAATGAAAAGATAAAGAGAGAATATTTGCAAATCGCATATCTGACAAAAGGAAAAAACCTTGTAACAAGGATATATAAAGAAATCCAAACTGAACAGTGATGACAATCCAATTAACAGATAGGATGACAGCAAGTAAGGATAGGAAAAGAAGTTCAACATCATTGCTCATTGTGGAAATGCAGATTGAAACCTTAATGAGCTAGGCACGTAGTAAAGTGGCTAAAACAAACACCGACAGTCCCAGGGGATAGTGAAGATGGCAGAGTAACTGCGACCCTTCCTACCTTGCTGATGAGAATGCAGAATGGTATAGTCACCCTAAAAAATGATTCTGTGGAGTGTAACGGTGCACTCTCATGTGACCCTGCAATCCTGGTGGTTTACCATAGAGCTGCATGAAAACTTTAAAAATAAAACATAAAAGGGCCGGGGATTTAGCTCAGTGGTTCCACCACCTGCCTCGAAAAGTGCAAGGTTCCGAGTTCCATCCCCAGTACAAAAAAGAAAATACTGTATTATATAAAGAATCACACCTTTTAAGCAACTTTAAATATGTTTTGATCTACTGTAGACTGCCTTTGTGATAGCTATAGAGTCTGCTTTTTAGATATATTCTCTTACTTTAAAAAAGTCTTTGGGGCTGGGGATTTAGCTCACTGGTTTCGTCGCCTGCTGTGCAAGTGCCAGGACCCAAGTTCAATCCTCGGTACCAAAAAAAATAAAAAATAAAAAAAAGTCTTTGTATTATGAGTACAAAATATTATAGAAAAAATTAAATATTACTAGGAAAAACTTCACTTCTCTTGTCTGTCAGGCCTTTTCCACATGGGGTTTATTGCATAAGTGCAATGATTCTATCTTTATTCATATATAATTCATAGTTGGTTCTGATTTTGTTTAAACAGTTTAGACTGTTGGTCTTATTTATAACTTGCTTCTCCAGTTTCAGGTAAAATGTTTTTCTATGTGATGAGTATCATTCTAGGACTCTACGTTTCATCAAATTCGTTTTAGAATTTGATATCTCAGTTCTGGTTATTTTATCCTACCAAAAAGCCTTTGGTCCTGAACAAGAAGAGATAACTTATTTGACTTTTTTGCTTCCCTTTTCTGAGCTTGTCCTTGTCCTCTCATGCTGGAGAAACATAATGGAGGGTCTCTGCAAGACTTTAAACTTGGGAGAGTAATGCCCTTCCTGTATGTCTCAGTCAGAGGGCAACATTTATTTGTTTCAGCTCTTTAGAGGAGGAGAAAAACAGGCCTCTGTATTTTTCTTCTTCTACAAAGCTAGAAATAACCTAATTTTGGTATGTTAAGCTTACCTGTTAAAAACACCCACCTTAGGCAGGCATGCTGGTGCACAAATGTAATCCAAGCACTAGGGAGGCTAAGGCAGGAGGATCACTTGGAGTTTGAGCCCAGCCTGGGCTACGTAGTGAATTGAAGCCCAGCTGGAACTACATAGGGAGACCTTGTCTCAGAACCAAACCAAACCATGGTCAGGGATTTAGCTCAGTGGTTCTGCCGCGCGAGGTCCTGAGTTTGAATCCCAGTACCAAAAAAAAAAAAAGAACCAAACCAAACCACACCACATCACATCACGCCACCTTAAATGGGCCTGTTTCTGACAAGATGTGTGATAGAGCATTATGTTTTAAAAATAGATTTAACCTGCTACCTTGTAAACACCAGGATTCTGTCATCTTCAGAGCTTTTGAAAAACATAGTTATAATAATTATATAAGAATATTATTACAGGGGTCGGGGTTTAGCTCAGTGGTTTTGGCACCTGCTTTGCAAGCGCAAGGTCCCGAGTTCAATCCCTGGTACCAAAACAAACAAACAAACAAATTAATAGGGCATTTGAACATTTGAGTACTACTGTGCATGTGTAACCTTGTTTTAAGTTACCAGAACTCCTCAGTTTCTCATTTCGGGACAGCAGGTGTTGATAATACATATTTTGCCTGTTCTCTGGGGTTGCTGGGCAAATTGATAGATTAAAAATCTGAAAAAGTGCTTTGAAATAATACCAATATTGATGGTTGTGATAGGCTACATGAGAGAGCAAAAGAAAAAAAAACATTCTTTCTTGGATTAATGTTGCTAGACAAAGTGGGAGAGACAATTTAGTTACTTACTCTTATTTAAACCATATTATTTAGCCCTCTGGTTAGGTACTAACACCCCACCCCACCCCACCCCCACCCCCGGGTGTTGAGCCCAAGAATAGTTAAGTTTCTTGACAAAAGATACATGCTAGCTATGGGTAGGCCTAGAATTTTAATGGAAATCTGTGTATTAGGGCCCAAGCTGTTTTTCCCTTACAGAGCACTACTGTGTTGGTCTTAGGGTTTTAAAAGATGTACAGAAATTTAAAAACTGAGAAATTTTATCTTATGTTCACCAAACATGGGTAGATTTTGTTAGAGACCTTGAAATTGGAGTTCAGAGAGATCGTGAATTGGAAACATTGCTTCCTGTTAGCGTTCATGTGGCCACCAAAAACAATAGGAGCAGCAAAATTCAGAGAACCAAAAAAAGGTGATGTATCTGATGAAGATTCTAAGCAAGCAGATTCCTCATCTGTCATATAGGAATAGATAATTCTTTTTATTTTTATTAGTATGTGTTTCTAGTACATAATGATTACATTCATCATGAATAAAATGATTTGTAAAGACTATAAATCAAGAAATAGCAATATTCCTCTATGAACGTGGCTAAAATTTAGTTGCATTTGGGCAGTGGTGCTAGAGATGGGAGAGAGCTGAGCACAGGAACTAGTTGTACAGTTTCAATTTTTAACCATGTATATGCATTATTTTTTAAAAAGGAGGCATTTTATAAAAGGTTCCTGAATTGTACTGTCTTATAAAAGATACTCAGGGCATAGTACAAAACAAATTATTACTTTTGAAAATATAAATCACCAGTGAATATGTCCCCACGATTACATTTGGTACTAATTTAGTTCTCTATTTCTTTTATTCATTGAAGTGTCTTATCAGTTATTAAAGTGTAGTTAGGCATGATGATGATGAGGGCCATGGTGGTTATCTGATTTATTTCCCTCCACATCATGTTATTACATTGAGGGACACAGTGATAACACCTGGAATGTGGATTTGAGTGTTTTTAATCTTGACTGAATTCAATTAACATACCTAGAAGAAAGGATAAAGTCTTCACAGAATAAATTGTTATAAACATTTGGAAAGTTAAAAACACTATGTGCAAGTATTTCTTAAGTTATTTGAATAATTAAGTTTCATCTATAGAACATTATTTCTGAGGATGAACTGGGATATGCTATCTTTGAATAACATTTTAGAGATGTTTTATAGGTGATTTATCGTGGAGGTAAAATTCATGTGTGTCTAGTGAAATCTAAGATTTTTCAGTTCTTTAGCATCAAGTTATTTTATGTTTTAATGTCTCTTTAAAAATTATTATTTAATAGCTGTCTATGATCGAATGAGAGCTGATCAGAAGAAATTTGGTAAAGCATCATGGGCAGCAGCCGCTGAACGAATGGAAAAACTCCAGTATGCAGTTTCCAAAGAGACTTTACAGATGATGAGAGCTAAAGAGATCTGTTTGGAACAAAGGAAACATGCACTAAAAGAAGAGGTAATGAAAACCACCAGAAAATTTTATAAAATAAAAAGAGCTAAGACTTAACCATTTTGCCTTTGTACAAAACAATGCCTTTTGGATTGTATGGGCTTGTTAATTTGTACTTTCTCCATAAGATAAACATTTATGATAAGGTCAGTGACTTGATTGCCATTACTAGAAGAGCTAGGCACACCAGTATTCCATACCCACTCTGTGATGCTTGACATCAGCATGCTGTTGAAACAGAAAGAGGCCTAGGTCAGAATTTTGTTGCCTTTAAAGTTTTGTATGTATGTGCGTTTCATTTTTTACTGTAAAAGTTTACAGCACTTTAGCACTTAAAGCCTCACTGCCCAGAGAAGTTTTTTTTGTTTTTTTTTTCAGGGAAGTTTAATAAAAATCCTCAGGCAGTAGCATTGTGTTTAAATTGACTGAAAAGTGTTCGTACCTTTACCTGTTGGAACTCTGTTTTAGTCCCACTGAACCTAAATAGGGTTAATAAAGACTGGTTTTTTGCCTATGCTTCATTAAGTAAATGTCTCCATGGAGGCAGAACTTAAGAAAGATGTTTTGTTCCTATGAGACCTTATTTGAACTAGGAATAGTCTTAAAAATCCTTGAAGAGTGGCTGATTTTTTTATTCAAAATATACCTAAGTGGTATTTTAAAATTTTTAACCACTTTTTTCCTTATCTACTTGTTCATCCTTTCAGTGTTTCTCATTGTGCAAAGTACAGCACTGAATGTACCACTGGTGCTGGAATTGTGCTTCAGAGCATTGAGTTACTGAAGTGGGACACAACTGTCTTTTTGTTCATCTCCTATGTTACTATTTCCAAATTCTGTATTTCACTATAATGAAACTGGGCCAGAACAAATTGGTCTTACTGAAAAGGCAAATAAATATATATAATTTAGTCATCTGCTGATAGTTTTTTAAGTATTACTAGAAGCAGCAAATGTTAAGAGACCAGAAGTACAATATTTTTGGAAATGAAGATGTATCATAACTTTAGTAGTGTGAAGATTGAAGGTCGTGTGAGAGATGACCTTCAAAGGGAGATCAAGGTGGCATATAGTAAGACTTTATTGTTCAGATTCAACTATTCAGGACACACCTTTTATTTTTTAAATTTTATTGGTACATTTTAGGTATACAATACGTTTACATTTATCATTGGGTGCTTGTACCTGTACATGATGTATCTTGGTTCTTATTTTTTTCCCATTACCTGTGCACCC